>CAKNXH010058541.1:31578-60030 GCA_932178445.1 Andricus quercusramuli | reverse complement strand
GTTTTTTTTTTCTATAAAATCAGATCAGACCTGAAAATTTTGGAAAAGTCCTTGAATTTTTGTTTGAAAAAAATGCTAGACACCCTGATTAAAATGGCTAGCGCTGCGTTAGTCCTAAAGTATTTTTCAGCAATTTTTTGCAATATATTTATTAAAATAGGAGCGTGTCTTTAATTGGCGAATAAATAAAATTTTGTCGTGAATCGAGCTGATATCTCGTATCGTGGAGAAAAAATAAGAAACCTAGTTGCACTACACGATGTACTTTAATTATTGTATTAAATATTATATATTGAAAATAATCTCAGTACTCAAGAAAAGAAGAAAAAAAGAAGCTTATCGTCAAGCTGAAAACTCTGAAAGATTAATAGAGGTGCAAAAGATGGGCATAAGGTTGAGAAATTATATCACTTGGTAGCGCGCTCCCTCGTAAAAGAGTCTTTGAATTAATTTTTCATTTTTTATTAAATTTAATTTCAATTAATTTTAATAATTCAATGGCTCTCTTACTGAATTTGTCCTCCTCTTGGACTTGTGATGAAAGCTTTGTAAAAAAGTGAGAAAAAAAGTGAAAAAGCTTTCTTTGGTCTCTTTTGCCAAAAAAGAATGTAACGCACACTTGAAGATTGTCTTATGAAAACTGTTATCCGTTGGTTTGTATGATAATTGAGAGGAAATGAAGAGGAGGGAATGAGGGATCGTGAAATGAAGAAGTTGATCGGCGAAATCAATAAATAAATAATCGCTCGATTGTTAACGTGAAGGAATATCAGGTTTCCTAGACTTCTGTTAGCGTCTCTAAATGTATATTAAAACGCGATCTTATAAATATAAATATACAAAAATATATATTCTGTTGATTGTACATTCAAAATAAAATTAAGTTATCCTAGATTCAAAAGCGTCTCGTTTTGCTTTTTTACCACTTTCCAAACAGTCCCTATCGAAAAAAATATAGGGATCAAAGGGTACTTTTTTCACACTCAAAAGCTTACAAATTCAGGATAAATTCATAAGATTTCAAAACAATTCATGTTGAATTGAAAAGAATCCAAATTAATTGAAAAAGACATTTTTTAATCAAAAACATTCCTTTGTTTTCCGAATTCAAAGGAATGTAATGAAATGGCTAAGAATTCTTTTAAAAATTTTAAAAAATTCCATTAAATTAAGTTGAATTAAATTAATTTAGTAAAATTCAAGTAAACTAAAAAAAAAATTCAAGAGAATTCCCAGGAATTAAAAAGAATTGAGGGTAAATTAATAAAAATTCAGGGTGAATTCCAAAGAATGATTTCAAATCTCTTGAAATCTTGAAAACCCTACTAATTTATAAACAAAAAAGTTATTAATGACTGCAAACCAATTTAAAAGAATTCAAATGAATTAAAAAATAAATTTTTTAATCAAAAACATTCCATTGTTTTCCGTGAAATTGGAATGAATTTAGGAGAATTTAATGTAAATGAAAAGAATTCGATGAAATTCATAAAAAATTTAAGGTGAATTGGAAAAAATTCAAATGAATTGAAAACAATTTACAAGAAAAAACTAGATTGAATTTAGTAACTTTGAAATAAACTTAGAAAAATGCAAGGGAATTCAAAGGAATATAATGAAATGGCTAAGAATTATTTTAAAAATTAAAAAAAAATTCATTAAATTAAGTTGAATTGAATTAATTTAGTAAAATTCAAGTGAACTAAACAAAATTTCAAGAGAATTCCAAAAAATTAAAAAGAATTGAGGGTGAATTAATAAGAATTCAGGGTGAATTCCGAACAATAATTTCAAATCTCTTGAAATCTTGAAAACTCTACTAATTTATAACCAAAAAAGTGACTAATGACTGCAAACCAATTTAAAAGAATTCAAATGAATTGGAAATAATTTTGAAAATCGAAAAAATGTCATTGATTCCAGTAAAATTTGAGCGAATTTAGTGGAATTTGAGGGAAATGAGAAGAATTCGATGAAATTCATGAAAATTTAAGGTGAATTTGAAAAAATTCAAATGAATTGAAAAGAATTTAAGAGAAAAAACTTTATTGAATTTAGTAACTTTGAAATGAGCTTAAAAAATTCAAAGGAATTCAAAGGAATATAATGAAATGGCTTATAATTCTTTTAAAAATTGAAAAAAAAATCCATTAAATTAAGTCGAATTGAAGTAATTTAGTAAAATTCAAGTGAACTACAAAAAATTTCAAGAGAATGCCAAAAAATTAAAAAGAATTGAGGGTAAATTAATAAGAATTCAGGGTGAATTCCAAAAAACAATTTAAAATCTCTTGAAATCTTGAAAACCCTACTAATTTATAACAAAAAAGTGACTAATGACTGCAAACTAATTTAAAAGAATTCAAATGAATTGGAAATAATTTTAAAAATCGAAAAAATGCCATTGATTCCAGTAAAAGTTGATTGAACGAATTTGGTGGAATTTCAGGGAAATGAGAAGAATTCGATGAAATTCATGAAAATTTAAGGTGAACTGAAAAAAATTCAAATGAATTGAAAACAATTTAAAAATACGAAAAAACTTCATTGAATTTCTCAGTAAAATTTGAACGAATTTGGTGGAATTTAAGGAAAATGAGAAGAATTCGATGAAATTCATGAAAATTTAAGGTGAATTTGAAAAAATTCAAATGAATTGAAAAAAATAAAAAAATATGAAAAAACTTTATTGGATTTAGAAACTTTAAAATAAGCTTATAAAAATTCAAGGGAATCCCAAATAATATAATGAAATGGATCAATTCAATGAAATCTTTTAAATTTAAAAAAAAATCCTTTGAATTAAGTTGAATTGAATTAATTTAGTAAAATTCAAGTGAACTAAACAAAATTTCAAGAGAATTTAGTGAAATTTAAGGGAAATGAGAAGAATTCGATGAAATTCATTTTAAAAATCAAGCTGAATATAGAAAGCCATCAAATGAATTCGAAACAATCCAGAAATATAAAAAAAATTAATTATTTTTTATTAATTGGAATCAGTTTAGAAAAAATTAAAGAGGATTTAAAAGAATTTGATGAAATGTCTTAAGAATTTGAGGTGAGTTTTAGAAACTTCAAAATGAATTAAACGAAAACTTTCTAAGAATCCAGTGAATTGAGTAAAATTGAGTGAATTTAGAGGAATTCAAAAGAATCCAGGATTAATTATTAAGAATTGGAATCTAACAAAAAATGAATTGCAAAAAATATTTTAAAATTTCTTCAAATCTTTGAAACATTACGATATTCCTCACTTCGTGTGAATTCTTTGAAATCCTTAAAAATATTAAAATCCCTTAAAATTATTAAAACCCTTGGAAATCCCTTGAAATTATTCAAGTCTTTTGAAAATGCCTTAAAATCTTAAAATACCCTAAAATATTTTGAAGACTTCGAAAAAAAGACCTTTCAAACTATTGAAATAAATAAAAAAGATTCTGAGAATAATAGTTTTCAAAAAAATAAGTGAATTTTGAACTCAAAAAGATGAATTTTCTAGCAAAAATAAAATAGCTACATTATTGATAAAAAATTCATTGTGAAAAAAATTTTTAAACAAAATTCGTTAATTTTTTAACCAAAGAAATGGACTTTTAACTATTGTATTGTATTGTATTGTATATTTGAACTCTCCCTTTTACGGGTTCGAGGGCCTCCGCTCCCTGTACATATGTTTACATTTCATCCTTAGTCTAACTTACTCGCTACTTATTTTCTAATGCAACGCCTTACCTACTAACAATCATATTATTACTACACTTAGACTAGAGACAATGAGCGATCTTCCCGGGCTTCCGTTTTCTCTTACCATCAAATTCATTTAGACCGATTTGAAAATTTTATTCGTTAGATTCCTTTAAACAGGATTACCCGTTTGGCTCTGCCCTGATCCCTTGCTTTCTCTTATTTCTTCCAGTTTTTTCATCCACATCACTCCCTGCCCATTACCATCCAAGATCCATCTCACACATTCATCCACACTCAACTGTCCATCTTCCTCTCCTGTACACCTCTCTAACACATGTGCCCATGACTCCACTTCGTACCCACATACTCTGCACAAATTATCCTCTTCATCCATCCAATATCTACAAGCTCTCACTCCTTCTCCCATTCTAAACCGTATCACCCTATTCCATTTCTCTTCCTTTTTCATCTTTTGCAAATATTCTGGTTCCGTCACCCCTTTGACCATCATATACCATCTATTGTACTTCGAATCCATAATCTTTCTCCATCTCTCTTCTCCTTGTCTTACTAATAGCTCTAATTCAATGTTCTGCCAATCCACAACCCCTTCCTGTATATCACAAACACTCCTCATTTTTTTCCTTTCTTCCTCCCATTTTGAATTTCCCAAATTGCCTCTCGTCTCCTTGTTCCGAACTTCGTCCAAGCATACTTGTGCTATTCTGCTCCCCTCTCCCCTTTTCAGCTTCTCTTCAAACCTCCAGGTTCTCTTAATTTGTCTAGTTACCATTTTTTCCCTTCCTAGTTCTTCCCTTATCATGTATCCTGGACAACTCCAACTGACCCCCATTACCCATCTCAGAAATCTCTCATGTATGCTTTCCACTTTCCTATGTTCCTTCCATCCCCAAACCTCCACTCCATAACACAACACCGCCCAAACCAACGCATCAAACAACCAAACCCTCATTCTCCAATCGTCCTTGAACCTTCTCTTTCCTATACCCCATACTTGGCCCATTACTTTACTCGCACTTTCGATTCTTTTCCTCACCTGCAAATCGTTTCCCCCTCCTGACTCAAACCAAAAACCTAGGTAACAGAACTCCTCCACAATTTCCACTGTTTGTCCGTTCATCTTCCAAACGTAACCTATTTTGGTCTTTTTATTTCTGAAGCACATCACCTTGGTCTTCCCTACGTTCACCGTCAGTTCTTTTGTTCCCACGTACTCTTCGAAAATTCTTATCATTAGGTTCATCCCCTTCTCATCGTCTGCTATTAGAACTACGTCGTCCGCGTATGCTAGGGAGTATAGTTTGCTATTACCCAGGATCGTCCCCCCTTTCCCTTTCTCCTTTAGCTTCTCCTCTAGGTCTGCCAGCAGCAAATTAAAAAGTAGTGGACTCAACGGGCACCCTTGCCTTAGACCTCTTCCTGTCCAGAAAACCTCCCCTTTTTCCCCGCGTATCTTCACCCTAATCCTGGTTTCAGTAAAAATTTCCTTTATCCTCTCCACCAGCCCTTCTTCTATTCCCCTCTCTTTCATTGCCTGCCATAACACTTTTCTATTTACTGAGTCAAAGGCTGCTTTGAAATCTACAAACAAAGCGACTAATTTCCCTCTTTTTCTCCCTAAGTTTCTGTTAACCAAGTAGTTGAGTACGTAAATGTTGTCAATTGTCCCCATCCCTTTTCTAAATCCCGTCTGGTTGTGTGGGATACTTTGCTTCTCTTCTATCTGGTTCTCTAACCTTTTTCTTAGAATTTCTGTGTATATTTTATAGCCCCCTTGCATGAGAGTGATCCCTCTGTACTCTTCTACCTTCTTACCCTCCCCTTTCTTAACAAGCGGTACTACCAGCCCTGTCATCCACTCCTCCGGCCACCCTTCTCCTTTCCAGACCTTGTTGCATATCCTCCACATCACTTCCCTAATCCCTTCTCCTCCATACTTTATCGCTTCGTTCTCCACTCCATCCTCTCCTGTGGCCTTGTTTCTTTTCAGTCTATCTATCGCCTCATTCACTTCTTCTCTTGTTATTTCGTTCGCTTCCTCCATTTCTCCCTGGACTGTCTTTCTATTTTCCCCTTTAATCCTATTTTGTTCTCCCCCTAGCAGACCCTTAAAATAATCCGTCCATTCATCCATTTCTATTTCTTCATTCACGCCCTTCCTTCCTCCTCTTTCCCTGTTTATCACATCCCAGACCCTACCTTCTTTGATTGCTTTTTCTACTTCTTCCTTGTATTTCTCCTTTCCCCTTTGCTTTTTCCCTTCCAGCATCTTCTCATGTTCTCTTTTTCTCCTATTGTACTCCGCCTTCTCTATTTCTCCTTTCCTCCATTTTCTTACAGATTCTTTCATTCTCTCCTTACTCTCCCTGCATTCCTCGTCCCACCAGCCTCTCTTTCCCTCTTCTCTTCCTTCTTTTGTACCTATCTCATCCTTCACCTTCTCAATCGACCCTTTCAGTCTTTTAATTAACGAGTCTACTCCCTCCTCCTTTTCATATCTAACATTCTCCTTTTCCATCTTCTGTTCAAACACTTTTAATTTATCTACCCCCCAGACTCCCATTTTCGTATTCCTTTCCCCCCCTCTTTCCTTTCTCCCTCTGCCACGCTTATGGACGCCACATTTCAGTGTAGCTATTACTGGGAAGTGTTCTGACCCTATCTCATTCCCTACATTCATACTGCATATCATATTACTCATTCTTTCTTCCGCCAAGATGTAGTCTATTATTGTTTCTCCCTTACCTATAAATGTAATCTCTCCTTTCTCATCTCCTTTCATGTTGCCATTACATATAAACCATCCGGTTTCTCCTATTATGTCTAGTAACCTCCTCCCCTCCCGGTCTATCTCCCTATGTTTGGAGCTCCTTACATATGCCTCCTTTTCTTCATCCCAAGTCCCTCCCCCTTGCTCGCCAGTCCAGGCATTTAAGTCACCTCCTATCAAAACCAATTCTTCCTTCTTTTCCTCCATCCACCTCCTTATTACTCTCCAACCTTCCTCTTCCCCTCTTCTTCTATATACACAAACCACCACTATTTTGACTTTCCCTATTATAATCCTTCTTACCATTGTTCCCTCCTTTTCTTCCCTATCCTGCTCTGTTTTACCTTTTACTGCCAATTCTTTTCTCACCCCTGCTACCATGCCGCCCATTCCTCTACCTTTAACGTGTTCCTTTCTTGCTTCTTGCATTGTCCACACATACCCTTTAGGTAACAACCTTTTCATCCCCTTCCAATCTTTCTCATCCGCCCAGGTTTCACTCATCATAATCACATCCCACTTTTCTAACTCCCGCCAGAAACCTTCATTCTTGTTCTTCAAGCCTGACACATTCCAGAAAGCTATTTTCACTTTTTTCTCCTCCCTTCCCTCCCCTGTACTCCTTACTTCTCTTCCGCCTTGCTTTTTGGAAACCCCTCTGTTTGCTCTCTAGCCTCTTTTGTATCTTCCTTTCTTCTACCTTTCTCAACTCTTTTTCCCTTTTTCCTTATTTCTTCTACCTCCTCGTCCCAGACCCACTCCTCCCCATTTATCCATAGTCTGTCTCGCCCTATCCATACCATGCATCCCTTTTTCCTCTCTATCCATGCTCTCTGTTCTATTTGCCATCTCCTTTTCCTCTCCCTCCAAGTCAAATCCTCTTCAATTCTCTCCCTTCTTCCTTTCAATAAGTTTTTGTTCTCCATAATTTTCTTTTTCTCCTCCTCACTCCCTACTTTTACTACAAACATTCCCTCTTTTCCTGCCTTCGTCATTCCTAATCTCTTAACTCCTTCTACCCTTACCCGAATTCCAATATCTCTCAGCAGATTTTTGATTTCAATTTCCCCTGTTTCACTCTCTATTTTCAATCCCTTGACTACTATGTTATTTTTTCTCTTCGCCCTTTCTTCCCCTTCCAACCTTCTTTCAATCTCACTCAGTCTCTTCTTCAATATTTCATTCTCATTTTGCACGTTATCACTCCCTTCTACTTTTTCCGCACTTTCTCTTTCCTTCCCCATATGCTCATTCCTGACTTCTAATTTGCTTACCCGTTCTTCCAGTTGTTTTATCTCCCTATTTGTCTGTTCGTCAATCTCTCTCTGTCTATTCTCTATGGCCTCTAATTTACCCCATACCTTGACTTTCTCCTCTTTCCAGAGTTTATCCCACTCTTCCCACTTTTCTCTTACTTTTCTCACTTCCCCCCTAACTTCTTTCCCCTGCCTATTCATATCTTCCAGCCTCTTCCTAGTTTCTTCTCTAAATCCTTTTATGAGGGCTTCCAGCTTCTCAAACATCCCCCCATCCCGGCTATCTCTGTCTGGTGTTTTTCGTTTGATCTTAACTTTTTTGTTATCCTTATCCATTTCAGAATCATCTTCCCCTTCCTCTCTTTTTCTCTTATCTTCCCCTTCACTGCTCGTCGCGCTCACCTTTTTTTGCCATTCGTCCAGACTCCTATTAGAGCCTGCGCTACCTAGCCTGTTGAGGCGCTGTAAATTCGACGGTCTCCCTCGTTTCTGGCTCGTGCCTGATCCCCTTCTCTCTGTCGATCCGCCCCTGGCCGGTGTCTCGAACGCCTCCTCCTCGCTACTGTCATATTCTCCCTTCTCCCCAGTAACCGCGCTCACAACCTCGTCCGCTCTTGCTTCATCTCCCTTCAATTTCTAACAAAACAGGTTGTATTGCTATTAAACAAGACAAAATTTCAACAAAATAAATTAACTTTCAACTAAAAAGATTAATAACAAACAATTTCCATAACAACAAATTTCGACGAAAAATTGAATAGTTAAAAAAATTAATTTTCAATTAAAAAAATAATTTTCAAGCAAAGAAATGAAATTTCAAACAAAAAAATTAACTTTGAACCAAAAAAGAATAATTTTTAACAAAATACGTGAATTTTAAACAAAATATTTCAATTTTTAATGAATTTTTCAATCTAATAATTGAATTTTTAACCAAAAAGGTTATATTGCTACCGAAAAAAGACCAATTTTCTACAAAATAGATGAATTTTCAATCAAAAATATTAAACGTCTATCAAAAAAAATGTCGACGAAAAATGTAATAGTTAAAATTTTAGTTGAAAAAATTAATATTCAATTAAAAAAAAAAAAAAAACTAATTTTATACCAAAAGAATATTTTTTAACAAAATACATGGAAAATTAACCAAATATTTTAATGTTTAATGAAATTAGAATAACTTAATTTTCAGTTGGAGAAATGAGCTTTTAAGAAAAGAAAAGAAATTGTCAACGAAATAGTTTAATTTTCAAATAGACGAATGAATTTTCTATCAAAAAAATTAAATGTTTATAAAAAAAAAACATTTCGACAAAAAATGTAGTTAAAAAATTAAGTTTCCATAAAAACATTGATTTTCAATAAAACAAAAATTAATTTTGAATAAAAAACTATTTTTCTACAGGTTTAAAAAGAAAACAATTTTCTGGGAACATTTTTAATGGCTTTTTACTTTGAAAAATTATTTTTAGAGCAATTTCGAAACATTTAAAATAATCCTAAAACACAAAAATTAGAAGCTTTTTTAAGAATGCTGAAAGGTTAAAAATATTGAAAACTTAAAATGAATTTTTACTTTAAAGTAATTAATCATAAAAGAATACTTAAAAAGATTTCAAAACATTTCCAAAATTGACAAAGAAAAATCTGGAAAAATGTAAAGCAATTTTTTAATTTTCTAGAATTAAAAAAAAAATTTATTTATGAAAAATTCAAATCATTTAAAAAGATATTTATAAGGTTACGAAGTTTTTAAAGATTCAACAATAATTTAAAATTTGAAAAGATTTGACAAACTTTGAAACAGTACATTTTTGAATATTTCGACATTTTATTTTTAAAAGCTTTCTAAACATTTTGAAAGGTTTCGAGAGAATAATACTATCTTAAGATTCCTAGCAAAATTGTAAAAAAAATGATTTTGAAAAATTTAATTTTAGAGAATATTTAAAAAGATTAAAAAATATATTCAAAGATTTTGAAAATTGGCAAGAAAGAAAGATTTTGAGGCAATATTTTTAAATTTAACAGAATAATCAAAGAAATTGGAAAAATTCAAATAATTTAAAAAGATATTCAGAAATTTGGAAAAAATTTCAAATTTCAAAAGAAAACAATTTTCTTAGGCTTTTAAGGAATTTTGTATTGAGATATTTTATTTTGAAAAATTATTTCTTTTTAGGAAATTTTCGAAACCTTTCAAATGATCCTAAAAATTTGAAAAATAGTGTAAAAGACTTCAAAGCAAGAAAAAATTCGAACAAATTTATGAGATATTTAGAAGTTTTGATAAAATTTCAGAAATAAAGGACTTTTTCAAAATTTTGAAAGGTTTCAAGAGAATACAAAAATTTTCTTGAAATTCATGAGAACATTTTGAATGACTATTTTGAAAAATTAATTTCAAGAAAACAGTTGAGAAAAGATTAGAAAAAATGTTATGAAAAATTATTTTTGAAAGAAAATTGTAAAATATTTTAAATGATTTTAACATTTCGAAGAATAATGTATCAGATTTTAAAGTAAAATTTTAGAAAAAATTCGATCAAGTTTTCAGAAAAGATTTGATAAGATTTATATCAATTTTAAACAAAATTTAGATTTTGGAAGATTTCAAACAAAAATTTAGAAGCGTTTTAAAGAAAAAATGTCTCAAGGTACCTAGAAAAACATAATTTTTTATTTATTTTGATAAATTAATTTTAATATAATATTTGGAAACATTTTAAACGATTTCCAAAATTGCCAAAATAGAATTTGGAAGAATTTAAACGCAAATTTTGTATTTTTTCAGAATTAAAAAACAAATCGAACCATTTAAGATATTTAGAATTTTGACAAAATTTCAGGTTTCAAGAAAACAAAAAAAAATCTTTGGATTCCTCGGAAATGTTAAGGCTTTTTATTCAAAAAAATTAGTTTTTGAAGAAAATTTAAAAACCTTCAAAATGATATCCTAAAATTTAAAAAAATGTAGAAGATTTTAGGGTAATTTTTTTTTCATTTCGAAAGATTCGTAAAAATTTCAGTGAAAATTCGAGTAAAATATTTTTAAATCCTAAACATCTTTTAAACTGACTCGAATGTTTCCTAAAATTTGGGAAAAATCCTCTAAAATAAAAAAATATCTTAAAAATTTTCTAGATTTGTTTCCGCAATTACGTGTTCAAGAACATTAAACAAATAAATAGTCATACGAAATTTTTATTTTGTATTACAAATTATTTTTTCTTATTTACAACCACAGAAAGCTGGAACAGATAATATACAAAAAGGCAGGAAATTCAAAACTTCGATTTCGAAGCCCATTTCGATTAACTAAAACAAATTTATGCATTTACGTGCCGATTTTCGTGTAGACATGTCTGTATATAAAACATTTTTCTTACAAACTAAATAAACATAATTAAAAATAATTACAGATAAAAACCTCTGAAAGACAACACGCTTTCATAAAAAATATTATGATCCTTTACAATTGGTATTATAAATTCTAAAACTAGGATTATTATTTTCAAATCAATAATCACACCACAATCAATGCCATTTCTTATCTGGCATTTGCGAGGCGACTCAAAAATCCCAAAAAAATAAAATTGGCGACAATTTAAAATTTCCGAATTTGGAACATTCCTGAAATAAAATCGCCGACATCATAAAATATACAATGAAATTTCTCAATTATAAAATTCCTCCCGTCGGTAATTTTATTTCGCGAATTCTTTTTATTTCAAATATCTTTTTCCGGAATTTTGCAGTTTTTCAACAATCTTTTTCGAGATTTTTCAGTCGTTCTGCTATTTCTTTAAACCGAATATTGGCACCAGTGATAAAAATGATTTCTCCCATTTTTTTTACTAGATAAAAATGTTATTTGTTATATTAATTAAAATCGGGTTTATCCCACCAAATGCATATATGGCAGTGTATCAAAGCAGGTCATCGACATCGCGCCACCTCGATACATTGAATTTGAATCCTGACTTCGCGAATTTGGACTTATTTGGCCCAGAGACGAATTTCCTGGAGACCACTGTGGAGGACTTGTCTGCATTTCCTCCAGGTTTATATTTAAACTCGAGAGCCTATTGCTTCTTCCTAACATCTGAGAATCTAACATTTCCCTCGGTTGCATCCTCATGCCCTGAAAAAATTTAAAAACAAAAATTAACAATCGTTTATAGGTAATTAGATTTAGTTTTCATTAGAAAAATTAATTTATCATGTTTTACTGGATCGATTTAAATTATAATTTGATTTAATCAATCATTATATTATAATTTTAATTGTTTTCTTATAATTAATTTTTCAAAATCCAAGAAAGGCTTTTTCTTATTCTTAAATAGAATAAAAAAAGGAATTTAAAAAATATATATATTTAGGGGTCCCCCAAGCCAATTTTTTTTAAATGAAATATTTTTTTTTTTTTGTAAAATAAACATCTGATTTGTAAAGATTGACTCAGGATACCCTGAAAAAAAGCCTTTTTTTGGATCGCCTCTTAGGTATTTTAGATTAAAATTTAGGAAGAAAAAAAAGCAAATTTATGAAACATATTGAAAGTGCGAAAAATGGATAAACTGTACAGATTTTTGGAAGTATTTCAATTTTACCTAGTTAAAATGCTTCTAAATAAATAATTGAAAAGATATTGAGAAGGAATCTAATTTAGAAAAGAAATTTTGAATTATTCAAATTTGAAATTCTTTATATTTAAAAATAAATAAGAAACATTCTGTAGAAAACTTTACCGAAAAAATAATTTTGAAAGAACTGAAAATTAGAATTACAGATTTTAAAACAAAATTTGCAAGCTTTCAAAAAAAGGAAGAAATTCAACTCCCAAAGGTCAGACACAATTTTTGAATTAATTTTAATTCTTCTGGGTGCAATCCACATTTGAAGACCTCGAAATTAAAAAATCTCTTAATATTACAAAGTAAGCATCAATTTTTCGCATTTTCAGTACTCCTAAAAACCAAAAAAAAAAAAAAAGAAAAAAAAGCGAAACCTTCCAAGACAACGAGAGACACGCACAGTACAAAACTTTTCTACTTTAACAGAAATTACTTAACAGTGATGGCAGAAGTTCCAATCGAATTTTAACATTTTGAAGAGCTGCTGCATTTCTCGAGGAAGCGAGTGAAGAAGAGGAGAAGGAAAAAGCCAGTTCGTTGCACGAATCTCGAAATGCTTTTCAAAATTGCTCAAAAATATCTATCCTCTATTTTTTTCCAATTCTTTCTTCTTTTATCCTCTCTTTCCCCGATGAAACGAAGCTCGATGACGGAATGAAAATGAAAAGCATTCAACAAAATCATCGTATTCTCAAAATGGCGATTTTTAATTTCATCTACAAATAACAGTCTAGCGTGAAAAATAAAAAAATTAAATTAAATCAAAATCAAAATGAAAATCTACTTTCTACTTTTTTTGCTTTCTACTTTCTCCAAGGATCGGGAGGGAGTTTTGAGGAAGGAATTGAAACGCAGCAGACCTGGTAGTTTCGGTGATCATTTTCAGTATATTTCAATAACTTTTGATCAACAATAAAATATATACATCATCTTGGAGAGCGGAACGGCTAATCCGATTCGATAGTCTCGGGTCGTTCCTCGAAAGTTTCAAATTCTAGAATTCTAGACAAAATAATTATCAAAATTTATCATTAAATTTTCAAAAAAAAAACTAGACACGACTTTTCTACTACTAGCTTGATTTTTTCCTTCATTTTTCACTCAACATTACCGAACCACACTTTAAATATTCGAGTTCGTTGTAATTGTTTAATTGTAACTTGTAAGTTGTAGCGCTGATAATTCATTTTTGCATTAAATGCGTTAATGAGACTGGCACGATTGTTTTTTTTTATTCCTTTTAGATTTCTGAAATTAGGGAGAAATAAAACCCAGGATTTCATCAGATTTTTGGCATTTTCAAATAATTGTTTACCATAAATAATTGTCTGGATATTTAATTTTGTTTATCCTGGATAAAATAATGATTTCAGAACTCTATTTCTCCCCTTCTTCCTCGATTCCTAATTTCCCTTATTAAATACACAATTGTTCTTAAATCCGAAAGAAAATCCAAAACAATCACTTCCTAAACTCTTATCTTCGCATTTTTGCACGATTTCTTTTCTGACTACCATCACCTTAAATTACACTCTTCGATTCGAAAAAGTAGACCGAAATTCTATTTACACAATTAGTCACGCGACGGCTGCCAATCGGGACCTTATTTCAAATTTTTTTTTGATATTTCACATTCAGGTACAATTTCTGCAAATCAAACTTAGAATCGAAATTTGTTGGTGCTTTCAAGGGTATTTGAATCCAATTTTTTTCAATTTAGAAACCTTATAATGCGAAAGGAAATCAATTCAGATACGTCCAAATTTGCAAGCTTCAGAATTCGGAACGGTATCAAATTTTGAGAGCCTAAAATTGAAATACTTCAAATTTGAACCTTTTACATCCAAATAAAACTCTAAATCCAAAAACTCGACATTTTCAGAGTGTCTACCTGACCGATGTTTTTAAATTCCCGGTTTTTCCCCAGTCAAGTTTTCAGTTTCCCGGTACAAAAATTATACTACTTTTTGAAATTTCCATGCCCTAATTCAGAATTTTAATTCTTTGGAAAAATTCACTGTTTCGAGTCAGAATTAAAATTATTCTCGAAAATTTCCTCTTCCAAGTAATAATTATGATTTTTTCACAAATTTTCTGTTCCAGGTAAAAACTATAAAATTCTTTTCCAAAAAATTCCCGAAATTTGAAAAGTCAAAATTGTAATTTTTTTTAGAAAATTCACTGTTACACGTTCAAATGATAATTTTTGTTCGAAGATTCCACATGCTAAGTCAAAATAATAATTTTTTTCGAAAATTCATTCATCCAATTCAGAATTATACTTCATTATACTTTTTTTAATCCAGATGTGACTCAAAGTATTCTTTTCCAAAATGCCCTGTTAAAATTATAATTATGTTGTAAAATTCCCTGAATCAACTCAAAAGTTTATGATTTTGAAAAAAATCCATATTAAAAATCACAACTATAATAATACATTTCAAAAATTTCACGTTTCAAGTCGAAATTGTAATTCTTTTGTAAAATTCCTTGTTCCAGATGTGAATTATAATTTTTTTTTGAAAATTCTCAGATCAAATTCAGAATTCTACTTCATTATGGTTTGTTTTTAAATCCAAGAATATCTTACAAATATAATTCTTTTCAATAATTCCCTATTCAAACTCAGAAAGATAAAAATTCATTAAAAAAATTCCCAGTTCCAGGTCAAAATTGCAATACTTTTTGAAAATTCATTGTTCCTAATTAAAATTCTTTTCGAAAATCTTCTCTTCCAAATCAAAATTATATTTTTTTTTTGAAAATCCCTCGTTTTAGATCTGCATTATAATTCTTTTGTGAAATTCCCTGAATTAACTCAAAAGTTTTTGATTTAAAAAAAATCCAGATTCAAAATCACAACTATAATAATTTATTTCAAAAATTCCACGTTCCAAGTCGAAATTGTAATTCTTTTGGAAAATTTCTTATTCCAGATGTAAATTATAATTTTTATTCGAAAATTCTTTGATCAAATTCAGAATTATACTTAATTATAGTTTTTCCAGGTACTTTTTTACCGTAGAAAAATAATAATTTACACGAAAAATTGAATTATTGGAATGTCCGACAAAAAGACGAATTTTAAACGAAAAATTAAATAGTTGGTATTTCAACAACAACAACAAGAAACGAATTTTCAATAAAATAATTAAATTTTCAAACAAAGAGTTGAATTAAAAAAAAATCCAACAAAAAGGTTAAATTTTCAACCAAATAGTTGAACTTTTAACCTAGAAAGATGAACTCTTAACCAAAACGACGAATTTTCAATCAAGAAAGTTAATTTTCTACCAAAACATGACCAATTTTTAACATAATAAACAATTTGCAAACAAATAATAATATAGGTTTTCAACCGAATAGTTGAATTTTCTACTTAAGACGATAAATTTCCATCCAAAAATAAAATAGTTAAATTTTCAGTTGAAAAAATTAATTTTCGTACAAAAAAAGGATTTTCAAAAAAATAGTTAAGTCTTCAACCACTATAATAAATTTAAGCAAAAGTAGTTTAATTTTCAATCAAGTAGTTAAATTTTCAATTTGGAAGATTTTTAATTTCTATCGAAAAAGATAAATTTACTGAAGAAAATATGAATTTTCAACCAAAACTGGAATGGTTGAATTTTCAGCAGAAAAAAAAAATAATGTTAATGCCAAAAAAAAATCATTTTTGACAGAATAGTTAAATTTTCAACAAATAAAATGAGTTTTTAACACAGTAGTTCTACGTTCAACCAAAAGGTTGAATTTTAAACCAAGAAGGTGAATTTTTAGTGACAAATTTAATAGTTGAATTTTCGACTAAAAACGATCAATTTTCAACCGAAAATGGAATAGTTAAATTTTCAGTTAAAAAAAAATTAATTTTCGTATAAAAAATTATTTTTTTTTTCTACAAAATAGATCAATTTTCAGCCAATAAGATGATTTTTTATCAAAGTTTATTTGGATTCCAATCAAGTAATTGAATTTTTAATGAAAAGAATAAATTTTGTAATAAAAAAGAGATGAATCGAAAAAAAACGGATTTTCAATAAAATTGTTCAATTTTTAACCTTTGACCAAATAGTTTAACTTTTAACCTACAAAGATGAATTCTTAACCAAAACGAGGAATTTTCAAAGAAAATTAATTTTCTACCAAAAAAAGATAGATTTTCAACAAAATATAACCATTTACAGACAAATAACTCAATTTACAACTAAAAATGATTAATTTTCAGTAAAATAAATTTGAACTGAATAGCTGAATTTAGAACAAAGAATTTGTTGAACATTCAAGTCAAAAGACAGCATTTTCAACCAGAAAATATAAATTTTCACCAAAAAATTGCAATTTTAATCAAAAGAGAGAAAAATTCCACCAACAAGATTAGTTTTCGATTAGTTAACAAATTAATTTTAAATGAAAAAAAGAATTTTCAGCAAAATATTCCAATTTTTAATCAAGGAGATCAACCCTCAAACAAATCAAGTTTTAACAAAGTGGTTCAAGTTTTATTCAAGTGATTTAATTTTTAATTTAAAAAATATCAATTTTCAGCCAAAAATAGTTACGTTTTTTAAAATTTATTTTTCAACGAAAAAAAGTTTAAAAGACAATTTCTTCTTTAAAAGAACAAAAATTCCAGAATCATGAGCAAAATTCAAGGACTTTTCCAGGTTTTCAAGGATTTCCAGGACACTAGACACCCTGGTTTTGATTGTAAACCGGATTGAAAATTAAAAAAAAATCGAATGAAAAATGCCAATCACTGAAACAAATTCCCCGTCATTTCCCGATTAGTTAGACACCCTGATTTTCTC
The DNA here is from genome assembly GCA_932178445.1 of Andricus quercusramuli. Lineage (NCBI taxonomy): Eukaryota > Metazoa > Arthropoda > Insecta > Hymenoptera > Cynipidae > Andricus > Andricus quercusramuli. Next base: position 42,845 of record CAKNXH010058541.1, on the reverse strand, counting down.
TAAAATACAAAAAAAAAAGAAGTTTCAAATCAAGTTGCTCATCAAGTGCCGAATCCATCGGCATTCATCGACTCTCATTCGCTTCGACGATTTTCCCTTGCTTTCCCTCCTTCTCGTTTTCCGGACGAGAAAGTGAAGAAACTTTTGTGCACTTTTATTTTTTGGACTCTGGTAGTGAACTTGATTGAACTCGAGCGCATCCATCACCTGGGAGGAACCGCTCAGTTCTCATCATCTCTTTTCTAAAATTCTTTTGAATTTTCTCTACTCCAATATTTTTTGAATAATAATTCAATGAAATGAATCTGATCCCCTCGCGGCATGAAGAGACTTTCGTTCACTTGCTCGCGATGATGCCTTTGGAAGGTTTCGGCTTCGCTAGGCAAACATAGCCGGCACTCACGTCACAGCCGGAAACCAGGAGGTTCATGAGAACGCTGTTGGACTGTTGCGACTGGCTCGACTGACATCCAGTTGTCGTCCCCTTGCCGAATCTTACGCGATCACCGCCGTCACCCTCACCGCCACCGGCATCGTCACAACGAATTCCCCCACCACCAACACCGTCACAATAACCGTCACCTTCACCGTCACCGTCACCAACAAGACCTACGCTAGAAATGCCTTCCTTGCTGTTCTCAACTCTCGTTTCCAGTTGGTTCTGCCAACTTTTCGAAACATCTGAGGCCACGAGACGCTGGAGAAGTTGGCTGCCGCCCTCGTGCAGGCCCGAATTCATCACATTTCGGGGGACCTCCATGTCCTCACGTTGTTCGCACTTGATCCGCTTGTAGTCGTTCTCGGACTTCACCGAGCAGACGTGCACGCGTTTGTTTGAACGCTCGCTGCTGAGGCGATCCGAGTCGAGCTGCTGATGCTGCTGCTGCTGGTCTTTACCTAGAGACAAACCAAATTTTAGGATTTAGCTTTGCTCGATTCTACAAATTAGCTTTGGAATATATTATATTCAAGAGCACTTTTCTCCAAGAAACAGCAAACATCCAAGAAACAGAGTTTTCCACAAATGCAGGGATCACAGCGCAAACACGGTGTTCTGTACACAATTTAAATAAATCGGTCTTCCACCCCGCGGATTCTTGTGCCATTACGTTTCTAATAACGTATACAATGAAAATCAAGTTGATTTAAAATCGCGAATGATACACTTTTTTAGAAAAATGAAAAAAACCGTTTTATATCGAAAAAACGTAAAGTGTCATTTTACGAATACAAAAAAAAAGGAAATACATGCATATCAATGACAGACATACTACATATGCATATAGGTATGTGTGTATATACATATTTATATGCGACGATATAAATAGAAATATAAGTAATAATCATTCTAACAATTTATACATTTATTAACTTTTATCATATTCATGATCCATTTATATACATAATTCATATATATAACAACTATATAACATATATATATAAAACTTTTACAAATGACGAGCATTGAATTGCTGACTTGCTTTCAGTAAAGAATCATCATATTTGGGATTGTCTCTATTTTTCACTAAATAATTTGACCATATTTTATTGAAATCATGGTGAAGCTTTCGACAGCCTGTTCACTATAAAATCCAAGGCCACGATTACTGTCTTTACAAAAGTCCCGAACGTGAAAAAATATCGCATGAATTTTGGGTGTTACAGATATGCCTGTAGATAAGTAACTTTTCTTAAATCTTTCAATGCTTTCTCCAAATGTAGGTTTCAAATCGTTTCCGAAGCACTCATGTATTACGCTTTTTAAATCTTGCAATAACTGTACATACTTGAAAAGAAAAATATTTTTTTTTTACCGTAAAGAGTCAAGTGAATTAAGTAATTTTTTACATGAGTTTCCTTCTAAAGAACAACCATGATAAGTTACTTTTCTCTCTACAAAACATTCTTTCAACCATTCATCTACATCACTTTTGCATTTCTCATCATTACAAATATGATTAATGATACTATTGACCCCTCCTAACATGAGATGTAATTCGGGAGGAGGTAATAAGTCCAAGATTTTTTTATCAGAAATATCATGGAAAACAGGCATGTTAATGCAACTTTCGAAATCTTTAGCATTTTTTAGATTTGAACCGGCAGCAGAGTAATTTTTATAATTATTCATTATGTTGCTAATATTTCTTATTGGACCTTTCAAATATAATTTATTTTTTTCAGCTGTACACCATGTACAAGGAAATTTACTTGCATGCATTCCAATGCCACAAAGTAAATTTGCTAATTTTAAATCGGTGGAAATGGTTGCATCATTTTCCAATATATTATTCAAGTTTATTTTATATATATATATATATTTATATATGTATATATACATACCTATATGTATATGTACTATGTATTTCCTTTTTTTTTGTATTCGTAATATGACACTTTACGTTTTTTCGGAACAAAACGGTTTTTTTCATTTTTCTAAAAAAGTGTATCATTCGCGATTTTAAATCAACTTGATTTTCATTGTATACGTTATTAAAAACGTAATGGCACAAGAATCCGCGGGGTGGAAGACCGATTTATTTAAATTGTGTACAGGATTTGTTACGGCAGGGGGGAGGGGGTCCTTCACTCATGTACGTAATTTTTGCAAGTTCGAAAAAACTTTCCCCTGAAAATTATCTTTTTAGTTATACATTTTATCATTTTGTTGCAAATTTAACAATTTTCTTAAAAAGACATCATTTTTTTAATGTAAATTCAACTGTTTTGTTAAAAATTCGTCTTTTTGGGTTAAAAATTCAACTCTTTTCGTATAATATTAACCTTTTTGTTAAAAATTCATATTTTGTTGCTGATAAGTCAACTGAAATCTTTTTTGGATGAAAAATATTTTCTCTGAAAATTTGTCTTTTTAATTTAAAAGTTCACATTTTCTTAATAGTAGTAGTAATATTGCATCTTTCTTGGACAAAAATGTTTATTTTTTTGGAAATTCAATTAAAAAATTTACTTTTTGTTTTAAATTTGTATTTTTCTGTAAAAAAGTATATTAAAATCCTTTTGAATGAAAATTCAACTCTTTTTTTTTTAAACTCTGTCTTTTTGATTTAAAAATTCACCTGTTTCAGAAGAATTTTCATTTTACTTAAACATTGCAACTGTTTGCTTGAAAATTCAACAATCTTGTTAAAAAGTCATACTTTTTGGTAAAAAATTCGACTATTTAACAGAAATTTAACTTATAGTTTACAATTCTCATTTTGGTGTTGGGAAGTGAACTGCAATCTTATTTAGATGAAAATTTAACTATTTTTTAAAAGTTTTTTTTTTAATTCATCTGTTTTAAAAGGAAGATTTCATCTTTCTTGAATAAAAATGGAACTTTTCGGTTGGAAATTCAACTCTTTTTTGAAAATTCCTTTTTCTGGTTTGAAAATTCACCTGCTTTAGCAGAAATTACATCTTCCTTGGCAAAGAATGCAACTTTTTCGTTTAAAATTTAACAATTTTGTTGAAAAGTCATACTTTATGGTTCAAAATTCTACTGTTTTCTTGAAAATTTAACTATTTTGTAGAAAATTTAACTATTTAGTGTAGAAAATTTACTTTTTGGTTAAATTCAATATTTTGGGGTTCTGAAAAGAGGACTGAAATTTTTTCTGGGTGAAAATTGAACTATTTAAAAAAAATTTTTTTTGTTTTTTTTTTAAACAAAAATTCATCTGTTTTAAGAGAAACGTTCTCTTTTTTGAATTAAAATGCAACTGTTTGGTTGAAAATAAAACTATTTTGTGAAAAAGTCATACTTTTGGTTGAAAATTCTACTGTTTTGTTAAAAATTTAACTATTTCGTATAAATTTTACTTTTTGTTTAAAATTCATATTTTGGTGTTAAAAAATGAACTGAAAGCTTTTCTGGATGAATGTTCAAGTTTTAAAAAAATGTTTCCTTTTTTGTGAAAAATTCATCTGTTTTAGTACAAATTTCATCTTTGTTGGATGAAAATTCAACTATTTCGTTAGAAAGTCATCCCTTTTGGTTGAAAAAAATTCGTCTTTTTGGATGAAAAATTCAATTTTGTTAGTAGAAACTTATTTTTTGTTGAAAAATTCATATCTTGATCTTCAAAAGTCAACTGGAATCTTTTCTGCCTGAAAATTCAACTTTTCTTTTTAAATTTATTTTCTTTTTAAATAAAAATTCGGGTAAACATTCATCTTTTTCGAATTTTCGTAGAAACTTATTTCTTGGTTAAAAATTCATATTTTCATCGTGAAAAGTAAACTGAAATATTTTTTAACGGAAAATTCCACTATTTTTTTAAAATCTTTTTCATCCATGAATTCATCCGCTTTGGTTAAAAATGCCTTTTTTTAAAATGAAAATGTAACTTTTTAGTTAAAAATTCTTCTTCTTTTCTTGAGTATTCAACCATTTCCTTTGAAAGATTTGATTGAATCACCTTGTTAAGAAGTAATTTTTTTTAAAAGTTATATTTTTCGTTGAAAATTCATCACTTTCGTTGAAAGTTCAACTATTTTGTTGAAAATTAATCTTTTTTAATTGAAAATTCAACTACTGGGGTGAAAGTTAAACTACATTGTTAAAAATTCATCATTTTGATTGAAGGCTTATATCTTTTCTTAAGTATTGAACAGTTTAGTGGAAAAGCCTTTTTTTTATTTAAAATTAAGTTTTTATCTGAAAATGTAACTTTTCCGTTTTTTAACATTGAGCTTTTTTAGTTGAAAATTCTCTTTTTTTGGTAAACAAAAATAATTTCTTGTTTTAAAATTTCACTTTTGTTGGGTAAAAATGCATCAGTTTCGTGGAAAAATAATTTTTTACTAAATTCGTCTTTTTGGCTTTAACCCTTTCAGTCACAGAAGCCTATATATAGGCTACCTGATTTTTTTTACTTTTCTCGTCATTTCTTTATATCTCATTAAAATTCCTGAAATTTTTTGCATTCTTAGTTACTTTAGTATTGAAAGAATATAAAAATATAGTTTAATTGATAAAATTCTTTATAATATTGAAACGTATATTTTCAATTGCAATCCAAAAACATTTGAATTGCGTGACTGAAAGGGTTAAAAAAAACTTTTTTTTGTATAAATTTCATGTTTTTTGATTGAAATATAAACTATGCCACTTTTTGTTAGGAATTTATATTTTTAAGTGGAAATTTCAACCATTATGTTACAAATTTAATTATTTTGTTTAAAATTCAAGTATTTTGTTTAAAAACCCATCTTTTATAGTAGAAAAGATATTTTTTGTTTAAAATCAATTAATAAAAATTACGTAAAGAAAGAGTGGGGGGGGGGGCGCAAACAAATTTTTTTTACCTTTAGTTACAGGAGGGAGGGGGCGTCTCAGAGAGGGCCTATAATCTGTTACGTAATTTAAGTACGGCCCCTTACATATTTAAATAATTTTCAATGATTTTTGCCATTAAAGATTTATTTTTGAAAATTTGATGTACTTAGATCGTTGGAAATCCATCCAGAGTGATATAAAAAAGTCAGAAAAAATATAATTAGTTAAATACATAATTTTGATATGTTCTCTTTCTTAAATTTACAATTTAAAAATTGTTTAAAATTAAAAAAAATGTTGCATTATTTAAAATTTTTGGAAAATATACAAAAACATGTTTTTTGGATTGATTTGAACCTGAAATTGCATCAGCTTGAAACAAAGAAACATGTTATTATTTTTTATTCATGGGAAACATTTTTTTCGTGATACATATTTATAACGTTCCAAAATCGCAAAAAAGATATGAAATCCCAAAATTCTAACTCACGACACAAATTTTTTTCCGAAAAGGCGAAATTAAGTTGAATTAAAGTTGAATTAAGAACATCAGTTTTTAACCAAAAATAGGATATTTATATTTTCGTTTCAAAAAATTAATTTTCAATTGAAAAAACTTATTTTTCTCCCAAATTGTTGAATTTTGAAACCAGAGTGAAGAATTTTCTACAATGCAGTTGATTTTTCAACACGAACATAAGAATTTTTAATTGAAAAATTAATTTTCAACCAAACATTGAAATTTTCAATTAAGAAGACTAGTTTTTAAAAAACAAACAAAACTTTAACTAAAATGATGAATTTTTAACAAAGAAGTTCAAAATTCGACCTTTAGTTGAATTCTGTACCAAACTATCCAATTTTCGAGAGAATATTCAAATTTTCTACAAAACAGTTGAATCTTTAATCCGAAAACACGAATTTTCAGTAAGAGTTGAGTTTTCAAACAAAAAAGATTTCTTAATCAATAATGAAAAAAAATTGCATTCTAAATGTCGAATTTTAAAGCAAGAAGCTTAATTTTCTACAATAAAAGGTCGATTTTTTAACAAATTACATAAATTTTTAACCAAATAGTTGAATTTTCAAAAAAAAAAAAAAAAAAAAAAAAAAGATCAACTTTCAACCAAAAATGAAATTGCTACATTTTCATTTGAAGAAACTACTTTTCAAATGAAAAAACCAATTTTCTACAAAATTATCGAATTTTTTAGCCAAAAAAGAACTTTCTACAATACAGTTGAATTTTGAATTCAAAAAGATAAGCTTTCAAGAAAAAAATAATTTTCAATCAAAAATTGCAATTTTCAGTTAAAAAAAATGAATTTTTAACAAAGTATTTTAATTTTCAACGAAAAAGACAGCTTTTCAACAAAATAAATATATTTTCACCCAAATAGTTCAATTTTTAACCAATTCTCTGCCAAAAATATGACTTTTGAATGAAATTCATGAACTTGGAACCAAATATTTGAATTTCCGACTAAAAAAGATCAATTTTCAAACACAAATGGAATAGTTGAATTCTGAGTTTGAAAAAATTAATTTTCAACGAAAAAAAAAGTTTCAATAATAGTTCAATTTTCAAGTAATGATTTAAAAAAATTTGTAAATTGCTCAAGTTAGAACATTTAAAATTGCAGTTGATGAATTTGGAATATTCCATTTTTAATTAGGTATTTAACTTTGTATATTTCAACTAAAATGTGTTGTTAATCTTCCAATACTTATTTAAAAAGTATTATATACTTTGTATCAGGAAATAAGAAATAGAGCATTAAATAAAGCTGGAAAGGGGGTAGGATACTTTTGGAAGTATTTCTAGCGATTTTCTAGAGATAGGCCATAAATTGAGTAGGAAAGGGGATGAGATATTTATAGGGGCATTTGTAGGAATTTTCCAAAGTTGGATCAGGAAATACGGAATAGATAGAGCATTAAATAGAGCTGGAAAGGGGATATAATACTTTTGGGCGTATTTCTAGCTATTTTCTAGAGCTAGGTCATCATTTTCTAGAGATAGGTCAAAAATTGAGCTGGAAAGGGGATGAGATATTTATAGGGGCATTTGTAGGAATTCTCTAGAGTTGGATCAGGAAATAAGAAACAGATAGAGCATTAAATAGAGCTGGAAAGGGGGTACAATACTTTTGGGGGTATTTCTAGCGATTTTCTAGAGCTAGGCCATAGTTACCTAGAGCTAGGCCATAGTTTTTTAGAGATTGGCGATAAATTGAGCTGGAAAGGGGATAAGATACTTATAGGGGTATTTATAAAATTTGTCTAGAGTTGGATCAAGAAATAGGGAATAGATAGGACATTAAATAGAGCTGGGCTATATTTGGAGGGAAGTTTCTAGGAATGGTCTACAGTTTGATAAGGAAATATTGCGAAAAAATGCCATAAATAGAGCGGGAAAGGGGTTAGGATACTTAAAGACGGGGTTTCAGGAATTTTCTAGAGTTGGATACGGAAATAAGGCATAAAACGGCCATAAATAGAGCTGGAAAGGGGATGGAATACTTTTAGGTGTGCAATACTTAAAGGGGCATTTGTAGGGATTTTCTATTGTTTTGATCAGGAAATAGGGAATGGATACGGCATTAATAGAGCTGAAAAGGGGATAGGATACTCTTGGGGGTATTTTTAGCGATTTTCTAGAGCTAGGCCATAGATTGAGCTAGAAAGGGGATGAGATACTTATAGGGGTATTTATAGGATTTTTCTAGACTTGGATCAGAAAATAGGGAATAGACAAAACATTAACTAGAGCTGGGCGGAGAGTAGGGTATCTAAAGGGACATTTCTCGGAATGGTCTATAGTTGGATCACGTAATATGGCAAATACCAACCATAAATAGAGCTGGAAAAGGGTTAGGATACTTTTTGGGGCATTTCTATCGATTTTCTAGAGCTAGGCCATACTTTTCTAGAGATAGGTCATAAATTGAGCTGGAAAGGGGATGAGATATTTAAAGGGGCATTTGTAGGAATTTTCCAAAGTTGGATTAGGAAATAGGGCATATTCAGATCATTGAATAGATCTGGAAAGGGGCTAGGATACTTTTGAGCGTATTTCTAGCGATTTTCTAGAGCTGGGCCATCGTTTTCTAGAGACAGGTCATAAATTAAGCTGGAAAGGGGATGAGATTCTTACAGGGGCATTTGTAGGAATTTTCTAAAGTTGTATCAGCAAATAAGAAATAGAGCATTAAATAAAGCTGGAAAGGGGGTACAATACTTTTGGGGGTATTTCTAGCGATTTTCTAGAGACATGCCATACATTGAGCTGGAAAGGGGATGAGATTCTTGTAGGGGCATTAATAGGAATTTTCTAGAGTTGGATCAGGAAATAGGACAAAGACAGGCCATAAATCGAGCTGGAAAGGGGATGGAATACTTTTGGGGGTATTTCTAGAATTTTTCTGAATTGGATTAGGAAATAGGACATATTCAGGTCATTAAATATTGCTGGAAAGGGGATGAGATACTTATGGCTATAATTTTTCATTTACAACCTATATTTTTGTCTTACTGCTTTCACTAATAGCAAAAAGGAACATTTCTTGAAAAATGGATTTAAGAAGTTTTGGAAAAGTGCTCTTTAACGCAAGCTGAATGCCTAATGCAAAAGTCGATTTTTATGTCGAAAGTATTTTAAATACAACAAAATTCGCAAAATTTAATTTCGATGTCCGCATGGGATTTTCCGACTGATTTTAGTATATAATCCCACGGATATTTTAAGACCAGAGATAAAAAATCCATCGAGCCCTCTTTGAAGAAATTTATTTTTATGTTCAAAGTATTTTTTAAAAATCTAAAAATTGAATAACAAGGTCTTCTTAATTCCACAGACATTTTAAGACAAAAAACAAAGAAATCCATAAGGCCCTTTATGAAAAAAACATTTTTATCTTCAAAAATATTTGAAACGAAAAAAATGCGAAAAATGTAATCACAAAGTCCTTTTATATAGAATTTTCCGACTGATAAGGGCAGTCTATAATCCCACGGACATTAAAAGAACAAAAATAAAAAATCCATAAAGGCCTTTAAAAAAAATAGATTTCTATGCTCAATGTATTTAAAAAAAAATCTAAAAACTGAATAACAAGGTCTTATTAATCGACAGGCGTAAGTCGATTTTCATTGAAAAATATGAATTGAAAAACAACTCACCTCTGATTCGAATTTGGCCCAGAACTTGTGCAGGATTGACGAATCCTCCTCCATGATCTTTAAATTTCCTTCCACTCGAATCATTCTTTAAGAGTTGTGCCAGACTGGAATTACTTTTTTCTTCCAGAGGATCGTTGATCCTGAAAAACGATATCAAAATTCCTCCATAAAGTAATATTTGATTCAGAGAACAAATGTAAAGTTTAAAATTTAAAGTTTATTCTCAAAAGAAATGATTGACGACATGTGTATCAATTACACAAAATTGAGTAGATTGCAGGCCTTGGACTCATTTTAGAGATGAAAAATAGTGTAATTAGTGTTATAAATTTTTTTTAAATAGTGACAAATTTTTTCAAGTATTAAAAAAAACTTCAATGTTTATTTAGACTGTTATTCTTTAGTCTATATTTTATCAAAATTCATATTTATTTATCGCAGTCTTACGACTTTTTCTCATTTTTCCACTTAAATGCGTTTCAAATGGAATTATTTAGTTGAAAATTCAACAGTTTCATCGAAATTTTGTTTCTTTCTTGACCAACAATTTTTTTTAACATTCTTTTTTGTTTGATAGTTCAACATTTTAGTTTGAAAATTCACCTTTCTGGTTTGAAAATGTACCTCTTTCTATAGAAATGTCATCATTTGTTGTTAAAAATACTACTGTCTGGTTAAAAACTAATCTGTTTCAGTTGGAAATTAACTTTGTTGTTGAATATTAACATTTTGGGGTTAAAAATGTAACTCTTTTGTAGAAAATTCGTATTCTTGGCTCGAAAATTATACAATTTTGTAGAAAATTTGACTGTCTGGTTGAAAATGTATGTATTTTGTTAGTAAATCGTATTTTTTGGTAGATAATAATTTTTTGTTGTTGCTAAAAATGCAACTGCTTGGTTGCAAATTAATCTGATTCAGTTGAACTGCTTTTTATTTTTAATTAAAATATCAGTTGAAAGTTGAACTACTTTTTTAAGTGTTAAAAATTACTTTCTTTCATTAAAAATTTAACTATTTTCAATTCATATTCTCGGGTTGAAAAATCTTTTTGGCTTGACAATTCAACAATTTGGTAGAAAATTCAACTGTTTTGCAGAAAATTAGTTTTTTTTTTCTAATTGAAAATTAATTCTCGTTGATCAAAATTTAGCTACTTTATTTTCGGTTTAAACCGATTTTTCAGTTTAAAAATTCTACTATTTAGTTTTTAAAACTTTAGAAACGACACAAATATAAACTAAAAATCAATCAAATAAAACTAGTACTGACATCATATCCATTGTTCAAACTATTTAGATGAAAATTTATAATTTCGGTAATTATTCTTCTTTTTTGGTAGAAAACTCAACTGTTTGGTAGAAAATTTTTGTATTTTGTTGACAATTTGTACTTTTTGTTAGAAAATCAATTTTTTGTTGTTAAAAATGCAACTGTATGGTTGAAGATTAATCTGTTTTAGTTGAAGATTCACGTATTTTGTTAAAAATTCGTCTTATTTAGTAATATTCAACTATTTTTTATTTAAAATAAAATAATTTTTCTGTTGAAATATCAACTATTACATTTTTTGTTGAAAAATCAACTGTTTTATAGAGAATTCATCTATTTCACTCCAGAATTCATCAATTTGGTGAAAAATTCAACTGTTTTGTAGACAACTTTTTCACTTTCTATTGAAAATTAATTATTTATATGAAAATTTAATTATTCCTTTTTTCATTAAAAATAAATCTTTTCTAGTTTACAGATTTAACTGTTTTTTGTTTTAATTTATGTATTTTGTTGAGAATTTATCTTT
>CAKNXH010058540.1:8279-37549 GCA_932178445.1 Andricus quercusramuli | reverse complement strand
TCTTGATATATTTTTGAAAATGGTGTATTTTCATTAAATCTTTCAAGGCCATGAAATTATATTTAGGAATCTTCATTTCAGCATATTAAAAAAAACTTTAGGATACTATAATATATTTTTCTGAAAAAAACTGACCCTTTCCGCAAGCTTGGTAGCAGAATAATTCCTTTTCGCTCGTATACGTTTTACCATCAGTTGCGCAGATTGGTTCAGTTCCAGTGGTCTAAAAACATATTTTTCTTAGTATAAAAGTTTATGAAAAAACAACAATTTTGCAATATGAAAACGTTCCTCTTAATTCTTTTTACTTACATCGCATGGTATTAGGCACCTAGTAAGAAATTTTGTAGATGGATCTTGCTCTTGGCTCTCCTACAAGAAATATTCAATTAGCTATAGTAATATTTACAAAAGTTTTTATAATTTAATATTTGGCAATTGCACACAAATTCCATTTGTCTAATTGATATTTTTCTTACATTATACAGATACGCACTGACGAAATTAAAAATGTCACGTTTAGTGACGTGTACTTTTATCATATAAGAAACACACTGTTATGTACGGGGGGTCGACCACACTGATTTTTCGTATACCAGAAATATGTTCCCCAAAGCATATTCACTCATAAAAACAAGACAATGAAAGAGAGGAAAAATGCAACTTGATCAAAAGATTTTTTAAAAGTAATTGATGCATCAAAAACTTTGATCTTGCAGAATTTTGGCTGAAATTTAGAGAAATATTTGTAACGACCCATATAATATAAAAATTTTGAACAACTGTTCTGCATAAAATAAAACTTACTACAGGAACTGCGAAGGTGGCCAATAATAAAGTTGCGACGGCTTCAAAAATAGAAAATAAATATAATTATTGTTTCATTTATTGCAATTTTTAAAAATATTCAGCCCTATTTACTTCAGCTCAGAAAGTAATTGAGAACACAGCTTTAGTACCCTGATACCATAGAATAAAGTTACGGAAGCTCTGTTCTCAATTAAATTCCAAGTCAAAACTTCAAACAAATTACATCAATAAAAAAATGCAAAACAAATTCAGCGACCCTGCGGACAGTGGGACAAAAAAAAAGTCTGGACAAATTGGGATTCGGAAGCGAATTTTGAACATATTTAAACGTTTTTGTGAAATTGAAGCTAATCGAATTCCGCATAAATTTGTAGTTTCCAAAAGAAAATTTTTTTTCATTGAACAACATGCTGCTAATACCTTGAAGAAACAAAATTGACATTCATTAAAAATGCCTGAGATGATGAAAAATTTTTTAAACAAGTGTTGTTAACAATAAAATTGGTGAATTATAATGTAAACTTCTTCAAGGTCTAGGCATTATTTATTTACACTGCATTACGTTGAAAAAATCAAGTTTTTACATCTAAAAATACCCCGGCAGTGCATTTGTTAATTAACTTTTTTTAAACAATCAACAATTGTTATTGGATGATAAAATCTGATAAGTGACATTCTTGAATAATTTTTAGTTGACTCTGTAAAAAGAAACTTGATTTATTTCATCATAAATACCTGTCGTGTATAATTGTTTATAACATTTGTTTATCAAAAACAGATTATTGATCGTTGGTGATATATTGAATTAAAAACGGTTTTTGTGTGTGAATTATTTTGAATTGAATCCAAGTATTTCTCAAAAGCCGGTTGTAATATGCGACTCGCATAGAGCGAGAATCTTTCATTGGTAGATTTAAAACACTGTCGCAGACGTTTCCTCATTCAGTAGGCAACCATCTTAAAATAAAAATGACTAGCAATCAGACCTACGAGTAAGAGAGAGAGAGAGAGTAGGAGGTACTGTGCGAAGTGACGTCAGCATTGGCGTCAGCGAGGCGGCAGAGAGAGTGGAGACGAGAGTCGGGAGTAGAGCGCCCGCGAAACTCGACGCGCGCATCTCCCTCCAACGATTTTCTGCCCCCTCCGCTCGGTTTCTAAGCAACGCCCACGCAGCCTCCCCGTTAAAAGGACGCGCACTGGCCCAGAACGTCAGAAGTGTTTGAGAGCTGGTAGCGAGAACCCTCACACTGAATCCTACAGCTAGAAGCCAGCCCTTGGTACCTACAGCTGGAAGCTAGCTATAGGTCTTCACGAGCAAGCCATTGTCGTGACCAACGACGCGCATACACAATCTACAGTTCTCTCTCGATCTTCAGAAGCCTCCAGCTGGAAACCAGCCAGAGGCTGCCTGGACACGTATCTCCGTCACCCTCTCCTAAGGACGAACCAAGAATTCTACCAATAAGAACTCCGAATCTCTGTAAAATCATGATCAGCTCAAGAATACGATTAAAAATCAAACAAAATATAATTTTTTCTAGTTACTTCAATTCTCCCCCTCCTTTCCTCCTCTGACGGGCTAGCTGGTATACCAGCCCGCCCGTTTCCGCTGAGACAGCTGGAATACCGGCCATTTCAACCGACACACTGACTAACTTCATCCCTTTCCCAATTACAAACGAATTGAATTTCCGCTTATGAAATTTTTTTTAGGAGAAAGTCGAAATCCAAAACACCCGCTCAACTCGCTTTTTCTTTTTATCTCAGGAGGTAGATACATTTTTTCACCTCACTCTACATTTATCCTCTCACTCTCTCCTCTGGTACTCTCCAGACCACTCTTCCATCCGCTAGCTCCTTCTATCCTGTGAGATAAAAATCCATTATCCCGAAAGGTTATCCTTCTTACTGCTTCCAACAAATCCCACCAAGGATTGATAAGCATGTCATGGTATTCCTCTAGGAAAATAATTTTCTTTTTATTTAATAAAAAAAGTTTTTTTTAAATCGCCCTTGTTATGCGGAATTTTATGGGGCTTTCATTCTTTTTCAAATCGATTGAGAAATCCATTCTGAATATCAATTTGTCCACACATCCTTTTGTCCCACTTGCAGCGGTACTCTGATAGCAATCTATTATTTCCCAAAATTTCAGCGCGAAAAATAAATAGGCAAGAAAGAAACATATGGGATGGCAGGTAATTTGCCACGCCATAAAATACCATTTGCATCTTAGAAGAACCAAAAGATAACATTCTAATCATTTAAAGTGATATGCATATTGTTTATCAATGTAATTTCTTTCTAATATTTTCTCATTATATTTGAGTGTCAGCATATGTTAGAAAAATAGCTCACATACAAATTCAGATTATACTTTAATTCTTGAATAAAATCTCTTTACAGTTGTGATTTTCGTATGATTGGATAATTACTTACAAAGTAAGAAGGCGAACAGCATTTGTCTTCTCATCTTGAAATCTGGATAAATTTGCAGAAAAACTTCTTTTAATTATGATTTTTGCTTTTTGAAAAAAACTCGTGTTTTTTGAATTTGGAGAATGATAGTAGTTGCTGCTGTTTCGGCCTTATATAGCATTTGCGAAGACGGGACAGATAATAATTTGTTATCTGAAAACAGAAAACATTTTAGGACCAAAGCATGAAATGAAAATAAAAAGCCTTAACTTTAAGAGCTGTTTACTGTTGAAAAATTTTCTGGAAGACTAAAAACATGAGAAAATTTTGAAAAATAATTTTAAATCAGAATAATATTGAAACAAACAGTAGATTTTTTAAGGTTTTAAAATAAAATTTTCAGAGCGTTTCAAGGATTTTGAAAGGATTCAAGATAATAAATATATTTTCTCAAAATTCTTGAAGAAGATTTTTAAAAAATTTGTTGTTTGTGAAAATTAATTGTAAGAGAATGTTGTAAAGATGTCAAATCCATCGTTCATGTATAAATAACAATTGAACAATTATTGATTCCCTAATTCATAATTGAAATATTTGGTTGAAAATGTGTGTACTTTTTTGAAAATTCGTCTTGCTGGTCGAAATTTAATCTTTTTTGTCAAAAATGCAACGCTATGTCTAAAAACTAATCATTTTTAGTTGAGGATCAATCTGGTTTGTTGAAAATGCATATTTTAGATTTAAATCAACTCTTCTAAAATTCAAAATTTAATCTTTTTTGGTTGAACTATCAATTATCATATTTTTCGTAGAAAATTCATCTTTTTGGTTGAAAATCATCTTTTTCAATTGGAAATTTAACTGTTCAATTTTTGTCAGGATTTTCTTTTTAGTTGGAACTGCAACTGTTCGCATTAGCATTAAACTGTTTTTGATATAAAATAAAAATATTTTTGAGTTGAAATATTAATTATTAAATTATGTGTTGAAAATTAATTTTTTTTTACTGAAAATATAACAATTTGGTGAAAAATTGTATTGTTTCGTAGACAACTCGAATTTTCGACTGGAAAATTCAATTTTTTGTCAGAAAATTCAATTGTTTTATTGAAAATTATTTTTTTTTGCCAAAGAATTATTTTTTGTAATAAAAATTGCATTTTTCGTTAAAAGTGGATATTTTTTAGTTTAAAAATTCAACTGCTGGTTGTATATTAATTTCATTTATTGAAAATTCATCTTTTTTGGAAGAAAATTAATCTTTTTGGTTGAAAATTCAACTATTTGTTTGAAAATTCAAGAATTTTATTGAAAATTCATTAGCTTCAAAGTTTAAAAATTTTATTTTCCTACACGTGACGAAAACGGTTTCGATTTCTGGCTCAAAGTCGTATAATTTTGATGTCTTACAATGTTCAATAATTCATTATCTGAGAAGTTTATGAGCAAAACATGAAATAACAATAAAAAGCGCCAACTTTTTGCGATTTAGTACGTTGTTTTTTACTGATCTAAAAAAATATTAATGTGAAAAAAATTGTTTAAAAAATTCTGAAAAAAAATAAGTCTACATACATGCTATAAATAATATGAATTTAGCTAATTTTGTAGAAAGATATTAGATCAATAGTAATAATTTCCATATTTTTAACTGCCTTCGGAGTAATTCAATATTTCTTATTTGAGAATGGAATAATTAAATTTTCATTTTAAAAAAATTGCTTAAAAAAAAGCGGTTTTCCAATGAGATAATATCAACTAAAAAAGACTAATTTTCAACAAAATAATTAAATTTTCAACAAAATAGTTGCATTCTAACCAAGTAGATGCACTTTCATCAACGAATAAAATTTTTTTCAATTTTCAAACAGAAATTTGATTTCTGAACCAAGAAAATTTTTACGGAATAGGTGAATTATTAACAAAATAAGTGGATTTTTAATTAAGTACCCTAATTTTAAATGAAAAAATATCAATTTTTTTTAAAAAGGTGAATTTGAAGCTAAAAAAGCATACATTTCAAACTAGAATTTGGAATTTTTAGGAAAAAAAGGACTTTTTAACAAAATTCTTGCATTTTGAACCAAACAAAAATAAATTTTCAAGTAAATAGTTGAAATTTTAACTAAGCGAGATAAATTCTGGACCAAAAATTTAATAAATGTAATTTGAATGCAAAATGAATCGAAACTGTATTTTTTCTTCAAAGGACTAATTTTCAACAAAAAACTGTTATTTTTAACCATAAAAGGTAACTTTGGCAACATAGTTGAATTTTTAATAAAATAATGTGATTTTTAATATAATAATTAAATTTTTCACCTAAGAGTTGAACTTTTCAACAAATTTTCAAACGAAAAAGCTTCAAGTTCAATCAAATACATTTTTAACCAAAAAGTTGAATTTCTAAGCAAAAAAGGCAATTTCATCAAAATAAATTTGAATTTTCCACCCGAAAACTTAGATTTTAAACAAAGAAGTTTACTTTTATTATTATTTTTTTTTAAGATCTTCTTTTGTTCCTTTTTTTAGAAAATACACGCATTTTCTGCCAGGTGGTAAATCAAATTTTTTCAAGGAATCTGTATTATCATCAGAGAATAACAGAAATTTTCAACTTCTTTTCAGACTAGACGGCGATATGAATTAAAAAATTATTTAAATTTTTTTTTAAATTTATTTTTTATTTTTTTTAAAGATGTCCCCTTGCTTGGCTGGGAATCAAACCAAAGAAATATTTTCTGAATAAAGCTTCTTATCTGAATCTCTCTAGTATGTTAGTGGGAAATCACCTGACCGGCATTCGGAAGTTCTGTGGTTCGATTCCCAGCTGAGCTAGAAGAAAAGAACTTTTTTCAAACAAAAAAATAATAACTATTAGAATCATTTTTTATTTATATCACCATCCAGTCTGAAGAAACGTTAAAAAATGTTGTTTTGTTAAAAAATAAAGATACATATCCTTCGAAAAAACACGAGTTTTCAATAAGAGAGATAAATTTGAAAAAAAAGTTGAATTTAAAGCCAAGAGGACCAATTATCTACAAAATGATTGATTTTTAAATCCAAAGATATTATATGATTTTTTACAAAAAAGTTAATTTTCTACTAAAAAGGCCAATTTTCACAAGAATAGTTTAATTTTCAACGAAAAAGTTCATTTTCAACCAAATAGTTTAATTTTCTACTAAATTGTTGAATCCTCAACGAAACCAGAATTATTCAGACCCAAAAAAATACAATTTCAATCAAAAACGATGAATTTCCAACCAATTTGAATTTTCAGTTTGAAAAATTCATTTTCAACAAGAAAAAAAAGAATTTTCAAACAGTTGAATTTACCAGAAAAAATCAATTTTGAACAACAAAATTGAATCCTCAATGTAAAAAATGAATTTAAAAAAGAAAGGAATATTTTTCAATTAAAAAAGACAAACTTTCAACAAAATACATACATTTTCAACCAAAAATTTGAACTTTTAAATAAAGAAGATTAAGTTTCTAACAATTTAGGAAATTACTTTTAAATAAAAAAAATTTTCAACCCGTTGAATTCAGCGAGAAACGATTTTTTATACAAAATTGTTCAGTTTTTCAACTGGAAAGTCAAGTCTTTTAGAAAACAATTGATTTTTAAACGGGGGAAAATTATTTTTCGACGAAAAAGTTGATTCCCTAATTAAAAAATTCAATTCCCAATTGAATAATTGAATTCAAAACTTAAAAACATACATTTGCAATTCCAAAAATTAATTTTCAACATCAAAAAAATAAATTTCAACCATTTGAGTTCAACAAAGGAGAAGAATTTTGAGTAAGGCAATTGAATCAACGAACGTACTATACGGTAGCGAGACATGGACCTGTCAAGAAAAGAACAGAAGTAAAATCAACGCGATCGGCATGAAACATCTGCGCATAATATGCGGGAAAACACTGATGGACAAAGTCCGAAACGAGACAATCCACAAAGAATGTGGTACAGGGGAGACACTAGTTGACATATGGGAAAGAAATCAGCTAAGGTGGTTCGGACATCTTGAAAGAATGAAAGATGAACGACTGACCAAGCAAGTGTATAAAGGTAAAGTAAATGGCAAAATGCCCAGAGGTAGACCGCCGAAAGAATGGTTAGAATCTGTGAATGAGACACTAATACGAAGAGACATGAGAAGCCATAGGAGTACAAGAGCCTGCATGAAAAAGTGCATGGACGTGAATGAAGCTAGAGTAGTATGCCAGGATAGGAATGTGTGGCGACAAATAGTTTATAAACAGAGTGACGATAGAGTGAATGATGCCTGAAACAAAGACCTTGGATACTAATGGGCCCAAGTGGGGAACCATACATAACAATTTTGTGAGGCTCCTCACTTGGGGTGATCGCTAGAGAGATTGATCAGCAACCTGGGTCAGGGCAGTGTTGCGGAGTGAACGTGTCATTTATATAAATAACACGAGAACTCCAGATCAATCTAAAACATCTATACCTAACACCTATATACCCATCTACCCTATACTCATATACCGATCTACCTCATACCCATATATCTATTTCACTACTTTCCAACCGAGCAAGTCACGCCTACCCCGGAAGGGAAATGGCTTAATGGTAATGATAATGGTCGGTAACGTAGGAAATTTTTTTTTCTCAAAAATTTTTTTTTATTACTTCAAATATTTAGGATCAAATCCGACTTCCTTGGAGCCTTCTACTGAGCGTGCCAAATTTTCAAAACGATATCTCATTCCGCGGGGACGTAAGTTTACAAAGAAAAGTATCATGCAATCTGTTTTACCCACAGACCCGTGGAAGTGCGAAGTTGCTTGCTGCGATAGTGCTGCTCTGAAACAACTGATAGGTATTTCAGACACGCGCAAAATGGAAAATTTCTTGTAGTGTTCTGGAGCACGGTCGGTATTTCTCCAAATTAGTACAAAACTTTTTTCACAATTCCAAATATTTAGGACCAGAGCCGCCTTCCTTCGAGCCTTCTATTCAGCGTGCTAAATTTTCAGCACGATATCTTCTTCGTTGCGGACGTAAGTTGACATGGGAAAGTATCGATATAGCTTCCACTTTTATTTTATTCGGAATTTTTTTTTTTTCAAAACTTCCACCAGAAAAGACCAGAGCCGTAAACATTATTGTCTCCTCTTTCGTTTCCCAAACTTTGAGCGCGATATCTTATTTCTTTTGGACGTAAGTTTACATTGCAAATTTGAGGACTAGCTTGGTCACGTGATCCTCTCGTTACATGGCCTTAAAGTAAAATAATTTTTCACTATTACACACGGATAATTTTATTTAACACATAATTCATACATATCATTGAATAAAATATTTGTATAGTAACAATCATAAAGATTTTTTGGAAGAAATCATCGACTTTTCGAAATTTGCAGTTCAATTCCGCTCCATAAGATTATACTGAATTATGCTATAGCATAGCAGTTTCCGTTATAGTCTATAAAAATTGCTGAAATGATAAATATCCGGTATACTATAGAAATTAAAGAACCTGATTCAAATTTTCATTTATACAAGGAGAAAATTTGTTCACTAAAATTTACCCAATTACTTCGGTGAATGGAGGACATTACTGCATTGAGATAAAGTTTACAAATTATTTTAGGATTCAATACAAAACATGATTATAAGTAATATAAAACAGTTACGTTATATATATATATATATATATATATATATATTTAATTGTTAAGTTTTCAATGCTCAATTTTAATGAATTTCTAATAAATAAAGATTAATTTTCAACCAGTTTACCGAGCTGAGTTATCTAAAATTTAACACACAAATATTCTCCGTGTATAAAAGCTCTCTTATCACTTATTCTAACACACACATTGAAAAAAAATATATTTTCTGTGCACTTACTTCTTCCACATAATTGATTACAGGAATCTTCATTTATTGGACATGCATACGTTTTATCATTATTTGCGCAAATTGGGTTGTTTTGACATTGCTAAAACAATTATTTGCTTCATATGTACTGAACACCTTTTGCAAAATTTTAATGAAAAAGTATAAAAAGTTTAATACTCACATTGCATGGTATTTTACATGTACAATCTCCCTTATATGCTACTTTAAGATCACCTGGAATAGTTATTAATGTTTATTATAACGTATATGAGAATTTTTTTTTCAATACGGAAAATTCAATTACATTCACTATTGAAAAATAATTGGATTATCAACCTAAAAATATAAATTCCAAACAAAAAGTGTCATAGTTTATATTTCAATCAAAAAGACGAATTTTCAACTAATAAAGATTTTTCACTGAAGAAAAAAAATGTCACCTGAATTTTTGAACCTTCAAGCCAAATAAAAGTTATATTGTCAGTTAAAAAATTAATTTCAAACCAAAATAAAAGACTTTTACCCCAAGAGATGAATTTTAAACTGAAAATTTTTATTTAAAAAAAAATTCCACTAAAGCGGATGAATTTATTAATCAAAAAGATAAATTGAAAAAAAATAGTTGAATTCCTGTTAAAAAAGATTTTAGTTGACTTTTCAGGATCCAAATATTCATTTTTAACCAAGAAATGAGTTTCTACAAAAAACATTAATTTTCAATCCAAAAAGAGGAATTTTTAACCAAAAAGGATGTATTTTTAACAAAATTGTTGAATTCTCTGTCCGAAAGTTGCATTTTCATAAAAAAATAAAATTTATGAATTCTTATTTTTAAAAAACAACAAATTTTTTTAAGATAGTTGACTTTTCATCCAGAAAATATACCAGTTGGATTTTTAAGATCAAAACTTGAATTTTTCATCCAAAAAGACGAGCTTTTTCAGTTGATTTTTTAATACCACAATATGAATTTCAAAAAAAAAAAATTATGCGAAATACTTGAATTTTCAACAAAATAGTAGAATGTTGAACCAAAAGTATGACTTTTTCACAAAATAGTTTTATTTCCAATCAAACAGTTGCGCTTTTATCAAAAAAAGATGAAATTTATCTTAAAGCAGGTGAATTATTAATTCAAAAAAAAAAAAAATGAATTTTCCTCCATAAAAGATTTCAGTTCTCTTTTCAACACCAAAATATTAAATTTAACCAAATAGTAAATTTTCTACAAAATATTTAAGTTTTCAACAAAACAGTAGCATTGTTCAGCAAAAATAAAAATTCTACTAAAACAGGTGAATTTTTGAATCAAAAAGAAAAATTTTCAAAAAAGAGTTGAATTTTCATCCAAGAGGGTTTCAGTAGACTTTTCTACCGAAAAATACAAATTTTGAACAAAAAGTATTTTTGCATTTTTTTTCAAGAAAGATGCAATATTTCTACTAAAAAAAGAATAACTTTTAAATTAAAAAAAAATTTTCAAAAAAAATATTTTTCATCAAAAAGAGATTTTAGTTGAATTATCAGAAAGCTTTTGCGAATTTGCAAAAATTCCTTTTCAGTTAGAGCCAGGTAGTGCTAGAACGTTGTATTTTCTTCTAAAATTTTCCACTTTTTATTTACTTTTCAATAAAAATAAGGTTATAATAAATCCAAGCTATCAAACATAATTTTTCAAACAATTTATTACTATTTTTAACAATATTCTCTTCAAATAATACGCTAGAAAATTGCGTTCTTTTCCAAAATATTCATTTTTTTGTCTACTTTTTACATAGTACGCGGTAATAATTCTTAGAATATAACAAGAATAATTTTTTAAACAACTTATTACTGTTTTTAACTATTTTCTCTTAGCGTCATACTGGAAAATGGCGGCGTTTTCTGAAATATTCAGTTCTTCATTGATTTCCTAGTGAGTAAAAAATTATAAATATTAATAATAATAATTTGAACGAAAGGTTTTCAGTTACTACTACAGGAAGAATTTACACTTAATTTGATTATTTATTCTTTGATCATAACTAAAAAGCCAAAGCAATGTTAAAGATTCCAAAGGAAACCGCTACTTTCTAGGCATTACCTTAAAGAAAATAGTTATAAACAATAATTAATTATTGAAACAATAAGTGAAAAGTGGACAAAAAGTTTAAAAAATGCAGAAAAAACCGCTACTATCTAGCATTTATAAAGGAGAAAATAGTTATAAACAATAAAAATTTGTTTAAACAATTATTTTTACTGAATGGCATGAATTATTACATCACTGTGAGTGAAAAATGGACAAAACATTGAAAATTTGAGAAAAAACCGCAACTATCTTGCATTACTGTAGGAGAAGATAGTTATTATAAACAATCCAACTTAGTGTTCAGAAACCTATGCACTTACCCTCTGTACATATTTTATTTAGAATCTTGATATATTTTTGAAAATGGTGTATTTTCATTAAATCTTTCAAGACCATGAAATTCTATTTATAAATCTTCATTTCAGCATATTAAAAAAAAACTTTAGGATACTATAATACATTTTTGTGAAAAAACTGACCCTTTCCGCAAGCTTGGTAGCAGAATAATTCCTTTTCGCTCGTATAAGTTTTACCATCATTTGCGCAAATTGGTTCAGTTCCAGAGGTCTAAAAACATATTCTTCTTAGTATAAAATTTTATGAAAAAACAACAATTTTGCAATATGAAAACGTTCCTCTTAATTCTTTTTACTTACATCGCATGGTATTAGGCACCTAGTAAGAAATCTTGAAGATGGTGCTTGCGCTTGGCTCTCCTACAAGAAATATTCAATTAGCTGTAGTAATATTTACAAAAATTTTCATAATTTAATATTTGGCGAAGAATGAGAATATATTGTATTATATATGGGTCATTCCAAAGTTTTTTTTTTCAAATCAGCGTACAGTGGGAGGAATCATGGAAATATTTAGGTAATAAATAACTTCTGTGCATTTACATTGCAGTTTTCTATAAAATTCACGCTAAAGAAGGTGTTTTCTGAAATTTTTTCAACATGAGTAATTTTTAATAGATAATAATTTATTTAAACAATGTTTTCCTCCGGTAAGTAATTGATAACACAATTAAAGAATGGTAAAAGTACTGATTTTGCTTAAGATATTTAGCAATTGAGTAATCGGTTCTGAATTTTTAGGCCGCACGGTTGAATATTTTTGTCTAAAACTACCATTGAGCGTTACAGCAACTGTTTTTGGTTATTAAACAAAATATGAAGATTTTGTCGAAAAACCGGCTCAGTGGGCTTCGAGATTTGATTATGTAGATGAAGTACGATTCTCATTCTTACTGCAAATATGAACCGATTTTTATGAATATGTTTTTCACTTTCTTTTAATTATATAAATTAGCTAATTATGCTAATTAAGATTAAAGTAATCCATGATTTCATATTGTCAGATTTTCTAACTGGTTGTGATCTCATAACAAGAAAAGGGTAATTTGTTTCAGAGAATTCGACTCGCTTCGGGGTGTCGGCAGACTGGCGTTTTACGAGAATTCATAGAAACGCTGCCAAAATGCATGGACAGCTAACACAAAAAACCACTGCTATTGTTCTCGCGATTTTTGATTATTAAATAAAATATAAACATTTAATTGAATAACCGGCTCAGTGTGCTGAGATTTGATTATGTAGATGAAGTACGATTTTCATTGCTACTGCAAATATGAACCGATTTTCAAGAATATGTCTTTCACTTTCTTTTAATGATATAAATTAGTTAATTCTGCTAATTAAGAATAAAGTAATCCATGACTTCATAATGTAAGATTTTCTAACCGGCTGTAATCTCATAACAAGGAAAGGGTCATTTGTTTCAGAGAATTCGACTCGCTTCGGGGTGTCGGCTCTCGAAATGCAACGACAGCTAACACTAAGCGCCACTGCTATTGTTCTCATGATTTTTGATTGTTAAACAAAATATGAACATTTTATCGAAAAACCGGCTCTGTGTGCTTCTAGATGTGATTATCTAGATAACCTATGCATAAAAATTAGACGAAAATATTCAACCGTATGGCCGGAAAAAAGAACCGATTAAACATTCTGATAAAGGGCCTTAAGGTCGAGGTGGTCCTCTCGTTTGATGCCCTCGATAATCAAATTGACTTTTTTGTAGGGCTGTTGCTCCGACCGAGCAAAACATCTATTTGGATTTTCATGAAAAATCGAAAATTCAAATTTTGACCCCACAAAAATAATAAAAAATAAAAAATTCCATTTTACGGTCATACTACCAGATACAAAAAAGGATGAATTTACAAAAATTCCAGATTCAAAAAAGAATTGAAAATTTGCTACACATAACTTTTTACTAGGGCACGCAGTTTTTTTTTTATTTGTAAAAAACTGCATTAAAAATAGAAAAATTGAATGTTTAGACAAACGACACAAGATACGAAAAAAATGAATCAACAACATTTGTTTACCCAAAAAAGAGCTACAAGTTCTTTATCTAATAGTTTTTGATAGGTTGCGTAGTTTTTGTTCTTATCGTGAAAAATAACATTAACAATGCAAAAAATAAATTTTTGGAAGAAACGACGCAAGGTACGGACTTTGTTGATTTTGTTAAAAATTCGTCTTTTCTGGTAGAATTCAACTGTTTTTAGAACAAAATTAAATTTTTTTTGGTTGAAATATCAACTATTATTTCTTATTTCATGATTCATCTTTTTTGGTTGGAACTTCAACTACTCAATAGAAAGTGAAACTATTTCATTGGAAATTAATTTTTTTGGTTGATGATTCATAATTCTAGTTGAAAATTCTTTTTTTTTCAAATTTAACTATTTTTTTTTGTGGAAATCAATTTTTTAACCAAAAATTTAATTATTCCATTTTTGTTATGCACAAAACTGTTCTGAAAACCACTTTACATTAGGATGCATATTTTCAGTTTGAATTGTAAAAAAAAACCGTCAAAAATAAACAAATTAAATTTATGAAAAAACGAGAAAAGTTGCGATAAAATGTTCGATAACATTTTTTTTTCTTATCCTATGCGCACTTTTTTTCAATCATAAAAAGAAGACAGTGAAAGAAAAAATGCAACTTGCTCAAAAGTTTATTTTAAAAGTAATTGATGAATCAATAACTTTGGTCGCGCAGAATTTTTGCTGGAATTTAGAAAAATATTTGGAACGACCCATATAATATACAAATTTCAAATAACTGTTCTGCGTAAAATAAAACTCACTACAGAAACTGCAAAGACGGCCAATAATAAAGTTGCGACGGCTTTAAGAACAGAAAATAAACATAATTATTGTTTCATTTGTTTTTACAAATTGAATTTCATACAAAGTTGATCCAGATTCAAATTTCATTATAAATCAATTACATTCCAAGTCAAAACTTCAAATGAATTACATCAATAAAGAAATGAAAAACAAAATTAGAGACCCTGCGCACAGGGGGGGGGGGGGGGGGGATTGCTGGACTAATTGATATTCAGAAGCGATTTTTCAACCTATTTAAACGTTTTTATAAAATTAAAGCTGAGAACTTCCGCATAAATATGTCACTTCCAAGAGAAACAATTTTTTTCATTAAACAACAGGCCGCTAATACTTTAAAGAAACAAAATTTTTATTCATTGAAATGCCTGAGATGACAAAAAATGTGTTAAACAAGTGTTGTTAACAATGAAAATGTTCAATTATAATGTGAGCTCCCTCAGAGCCTAGAAATTATTTATTTACACTGCATTACGTTGAGAAAATCAAGTTTTTACCTCTAAAAATACCCCGACAGTGCATTTGGTTATTAAGTTTTTTTAAACAATCAACAATTGTTATTGTATGATTAAATCTGTTAAGTGACATTTCTGAATAATTTTTGATTGACTCTGTAGAAAGAAACTTGATTTATTTCATCATAAATACATGTCGTGTATAATTGTTTATAACATTTTTTTATCAAAAACAGATTATTTATCATTACTGATATATTAAATTGAAAACGGTTTTTGTGTGTGAATTATTTTTAATTGAATCCAAGTATTTCTCAAAAGCCGGTTGTAATATGCGGCTCGCATAGAGCGAGAAGCTTTCATTAGTAGATTTAAAACACTCTCGCAGACGTTTCCTCATTCAGTAGGCAACCATCTTAAAATTGAAATAACTAGCAATTAGAGCTGTGAATAAGAGAGAGAGTAGGAGGTACTGTGTGAAGTGCCGTCAGCATTGGCGTCAGCGAGGCGGCAGGGCGAGTGGAGACGAGGGTCGCGAGTAGAGCGCCCGCGATACTCGACGCGCGCATCTCCCTTCAACGATTTTCTGCCCCCTCCGCTCGGTTTCTAAGCAACGCCCACGCAGCCTCCCCGTTTAAAAGGACGCGCACGGGCCCAGAACGTCAGAAGTACTTAAGAGCTGGTAGCGAGAACCCTCACACTGAATCCTACAGCTGGAAGCCAGCCATAGCTCCTTACGAGCAAGCCATTGCCGTGACTAACGGCTCGTACTCACAATCTCCAGTTCTCTTTCGATCTTTAGGAGTCTCCAGCTGAAAACCAGCCAGAGGCCGCCTGGACACGCATCTCCGTCACCCTCTTCTCAGTACGTACCAAGACTTTGACAAATAAGAACTCCGACTCTTTGTAAAATCATGATCAGATAAAGTATACGAATAAAAATCAAACAAAACGTCATTTTTTGTAGTCACTTTAATTCTCCCATCCTCCCCTTTCCTGCGCTAACGGGCTGGCTGGTATACCAGCCCGCCCGTTTCCGCTGAGACAGCTGAATACCTGCCATTTCAGCCGACACATTGACTAACTTCATCCCTTCTCAACTTACTAACGAATTGAATTTCCGCTTATCAAATTCTTTTCAGCCGAAAGTTGAAATCAAAAACACCCGCTCAACTCGCTTTTTCTTTCTATCTCAGGAGGTAGATACATCAATCCCTCTTTCCACCTCACTCTACATTTATCCTCTCACTCCCTCCTCTGGTACTCTCCAGCTCACTCTTCCATCCGCTATCTCTTTCTACCCTATAAGATAAAAATCCATTATCCCGCAAGATTATCCTTCTCACTGCTTCCAACAAATCCCACCCAAAAGTAATAAACATATGACAGTAATACTCTAAGAAAATCTTGTTTTTTTTTTTGTTATTAAATGAAAAAAAAACAAAAAAGTTTTCTTTTTAAATCGCCCTTGTTAGGCGGAATTTCATGGGGCTTTAATTCTTTTTCAAAGCGATTGAGAAATCCATTCTCAATATCAATTTGTCCAGACATTCTTTTGTCCCACTTGCAGCGGTACTCTGATAGATATCTATTATTTCCCAAAATTTCAGAGAGAAAAAAAAATAGGTGAAAAATAAACATATGGGACGGCCGGTAATTTGCCACGTCAAAAATACCATTTGCATCTTAGAAAAACCAAAAAATAAAATTCTAATCGTTGAAAGTGATATGCATATTGTTTATTAATATAATTTCTTTCTAATAATTTCTCATTATATTTAAGTGTCAGCATATGTTAGAAAAATTGCTCAAATACAAATTCAGATTACACTTTGATTCTAAATTCAGATTATACTTTAATTCTTGAATAAAATCTCTTTACAGTTGTGATTTTCTTATGATTCGATAATTACTTACTAAGTAAGAAGGCGAACACCACTTGTCGCCTCATCTTGAAATCTGGATAAATTGTCAGAAAAACTTTTTTTAATTATGATTTTTGTTTTTCGAAAAAAAACTCGTGATTTTGGAATTTGGAGAATGATAGTAGTTGCTGCTATGTCGGCCTTATATAGCATTTGCGTAGACGGGACAGATAATAATTTGCTATCTGAAAACAGAAAACAATTTAATAGCATGGCATAAAATAAAAATAAAAAGCTTTAACTTTCAGAGCTGTTTACTATTGAAAAATTTTCTGGAAGACTAAAAACATGAAAAAATTTTGAAAATAATTTAAAATCAGAATAATATCCAAACAAACTGTAGATTTTTTGAAGGTTTTGAACAAAAAATTTCCAGAGCGTTTTAAGGATTTTTAAAGGATTCAAGATAATAAATATATTTTCTCAAAATTGTTGCAAAAGATTTGAAAAAAATTGTTTGCTTGTGAAAATTAATTATAAGAGAATCTTGTGAAGATGTCAAATCCATTGTTCATGTATAAATAACAATTGAACAATTATTGATTCCAAACGACTTAGAATAATTGAGCTTCTAATTATTCCTTTTATTGGATATTGAACTATATGGTTGAAATCTTTTTTTCTTTTTTTGTAGAAAGTTAATCCCCCTTATTCAAAATTCAACTATTTGGTTGACAATTTGTGTCCTTTTTCGAAAATTCGTCTTGTTGGTCGAAATTTATTATTTTTTGTCAAAAATGCAACACTTTGTCTAAGAACTAATCATTCTTAGTTGAGGATTAATCTGGTTTGTTGAAAATGAGTCTTTTTGATTTGAATCAATTTTTTTTTAAATTCAAAATTTTATCTTTTTGGGTTGAACTATCGATTAGTACATTTTTTGTAGAAAATTCATCTTTTAGGTTGAAAATCATCTTTTTCAATTGGAAATTTAACTGTTCAATTTCTTCGTTCAATTCGTTTTCTTTTGGTTAAAAATTATTTTTTTTTTAACAGAAAATTTAACAATTTGGTTAAAAATTGTATTGCTTCGTAGATAACTCGAATTTTCGACTGGAAAATTCAATTGTTTGTCAGCAAATTCAATTGCTTTACACAAAATTAACTTTTGTTTGCCAAAGAATTATTTTTTGTAATAAAAATTGCATTTTTCGTTGAAAGTGGATCTTTTTTAGTTTAAAAATTCAATGGCTGTCGTATAATTTTGTTGTCTTACAATGTATAATAATACATTATCTGAGAAGTTTATAAGCAAAACATGAAATAACAATAAAAAGCGCCCGACTTTTTGCGATTTAGTACGTTGTTTTCTACTGATCTGAAAAAATATAAATGTGAAAAAAACTGTTTTAAAAATTCTGCAAAAAATAAGTCTACATACAAGCTATAAATAATATGAATTTAGCTAATTTTGTAGAAAGATATTAGATCAATAGTGGTAATTTCCATATTTTTAACTGCCTTCTGAGTAATTCAATTGTTTTTATTTGAGAATGGAATAATTAAATTTTCATTTCAAAAAAATTACTTAAAAAAAGCGATTTTCCGATAAGAAAATATCAACTAAAAATGACTAATTTAAACAAAATAATTTAATTTTTAACAAAATAGTTGCATGCTAAGCAAGTAGATGCACTTTCATCTACAAGAATAAATATTCAACTAATAAAATTTTTTTCAATTTTCAAACAGAAATTTGATTTCTGAACCAAGAAAATTTTTACGGAATAGGTGAATTATTAACAAAATACGTGCATTTTTAATTAAGTACCCTAATTTTAAACTAAAAAATATCAATTTTTTTAAAAAGGTGGATTTGAACTGAAAAACATACCTTTTACACTAGAATTTCGAATTTTTAGGAAAAAAAGGACTTTTTAACAAAATTCTTGCATTTTCAACAAAACAAAAATAAATTTTCATCTAAACAGTAGAAATTTCAACTAGGTGAGATAAACTCTGGACCAAAAATTTAATTTTGTTTTGTTAAAAAATAAAGATACATATCCTACGAAAAAACACGAGTTTTCAATAAGAGAGATTAATTTTTTTTTTAATGTCGAATTTAAAGCCAAGAGAACCAATTATCTACAAAATGGTTGATTTTTCACTCCAAAGATATTATATGATTTTTTACAAAAAAGTTAATTTTTTACTAAAAAGGTCAATTTTCACAAGAATAGTTTAATTTTCAACAAAAAAGTTCATTCCCAACCAAATAGTTTAATTTTTTACTAAATTGTTGAATCCTCAACGAAACCAGAATTATTCAGACCCAAAAAAATACAATCTCAATCAAAAACGGAAAATTCATTTTCAACAAGAAAAAAAGAATTTTCAAACACTTGAACTCACCAGAAAAGATCAATTTTTAAAAATAAAATTGAATCCTCAATGTAAAAAATGAATTTGAAAAAGAAACGAATATTTTTCCAGCTGAAAAGTCAAGTTTTTTAGAAAACAATTGATTTTTAAACGAGGGAAAATTATTTTTCGACGAGGAAGTTAATTTTCCCATTAAAAAATTCAATTTCAGTTAAATCAAGGAGACGAATTTTGAATAAGGCAATTGAATCATTTAACCCAAAATATGAATTTTCAACAATACAGATTATTTTCTTACTTACAAAGACGAATTTCCAAAAAATACATAAGTTTTCAACCAAAAAGTTGGATTTTCAAATAAGGAATTCAAATTTTTTAAAGCTCAAAAGTAGAATATTTTAGTAAACAATTGAATTTTAATCTATAAAAAATAAATTTTCATCAAGAAATTTAATTATTATAAAAAAAAAATATTGTTTCAAACCAAATAGCTGAATTTTCAACTAAAAAAATGAGTTTTCAATTGAAAATGAAATAGTTACATTTTCTGTTAAAAAATTTAAAAAATAATCAATTAATAAAATGATCAAAAGAGACTAATTTTTAACTAAATACATGGATGTTTTATCAAATAGTCAATTTTCTATCTAAATGATCAAATTTTCAAACAAGAAGTTTATTTACAATGAAAAGATGAATATTCCACAAAATAGTTGAATTTTCAACTAAAAAAAAGTGTTTCTAACCGAAAATAAAAACTTTATATTTTCGGCTTAAAAAATCATTTTTCTACAAAAAAGAACGATTTTCCAATCAGGTCAATTCAGCTGAAAAAAAAAGAATTTTCTAAAAAATAGTTGAATCCTTAACAAAGCAGATTATTTTTCAACGAAACAGATTATTTTGTTACTCTAAAAAATAATTTTTAAAAAGTGAGCTCAGTTTCTCAACTAAAAAATCGAATTTTTTGGAAAACAGTTTATTTTTAAAACGAAAAATATGAATTTTCAATGAGAAGGTTAGCATTTAATAAAAAAAAAGATCCATTTTGACCAATTAATTGGATTCTCAACAAAACAAGATCAATTTTCGATTGAAAATAAAATAATTAAATTTTTAGTTATAAAACTTACTTTTCAACAAATAAAGTGGATTTGTATCGAGCACGGATAGAACTCGGATGGGTGACCGCCAGCGACGTATGAGCAGGTTGTGTATTTTTTGTCATCAACTAATGTCAATCGGAATTTTTGACGCCCAAAATAATATATATTTGATGGTTTATAAAAATCGATTATACCCAAGTGCTACGAGAATTAAATAAACCATCCTAGTTTCAATAATAATAATAATAATAATAATAGACTGATAATATTATATAATTATAGCTTCGAGGGAGGTTCTCGACCTTTTGAAAATTCTTCGATTAACTCTGCTATAATAACCTTATCGTCTGCGAACGCTAACCCACGCACCCTCACTGTCCCAAGATCCGCACCTCCTTTGTCGATAAGAGCTATTCTCGAGAATAATATACATTTGATGGTTTCCTGCAAACGTATAGGCTTCTGTTCCATCGGGGCTTTTAAGAATGAAGGCATAGTAAAATAGGTTACACCAGAGTGCTTTAAGAATTGAAAAAACGAGTCTAGTTTGAATCATGACAATAATAGTAAGAGACTGATTATATTATATAATAATAGCCTTGAGAGAGGTTCTCGAACTTTTGAAAATACTTCGATTGACTGCCATAATAATCTTATCATCTGTGAACGCTAACCCACGTACCCTCACTGTTCCAAGATCAACACCTTCTTTGTCGATGGGTACCATTCTTACGCAGAGAATAATATATATCTAATGGTTTTCTGCAGATTTCCTCTCCCCTGGCCAAACGAAGGCATAGGTTATACCAGCATGCTACGAGAATTGAATAAACCAGCCTAGTTTCAATAATAATCATAATAGACTCATAATGTTATATAATTATAGCCTTGAGGGAGTTTCTCGAACTCTCGAAAATCCAACTGAGCAAAGCGAATTTCTCAATTACTTGTACGTCGCGTCGCGTGTAATGTCATCAAAGTTTGAGAAGCACGTTGAGTATTGTAATTCGCAGAGTTGTATTAAATTTCTGTTGGGACGATTTGGCAACAGAGACGTACAGATAGACGAAGCAAGACATTCCGAATTCGCTCACGTCTCATCGAATTCGAACCCGTCGAGGAATCATTCCAAGACGATTCTTTCTGTCGTTTGTGGATTTGCAGAATCGATTAGGTGAGGAGAAGAGAGGAGAGGAGAGGAACTCCTTCGATAGAAGTGAAGGGAGCTCTCGCCTAAAAGATATTACGAACGACATTCAAGGCGATGGCCTAATCCTCCGGGATGTCCCGTCACCCTGAGGATGAGGTCGTGATGTGTTCTCTCAACCCCTCCGATTCGGGCAACCCTCTAAATCCTTTGCGTAAAAAAAGGATCGAAACCCATTAAGTAAAACGACGAACAAATACGGACTTGAACTCCCAGGGAAGTATCTTTTCTTCAAATTCGTTCAGAGGATCAGAAATCATTTCCTGAGACGTCCCAAGTCAAGCGTGTTGACGTTTCAAAACTATTTTCAGGAAATTCTGAACTCGTTGGTGTTTTCACATTATGGGATAAAGTACTGTGGTGAAGAGGAGCTGCGAAAAACATTGACGTCTCGTCAGGAGAAAATGGAAGAAAATAAGGAGAACATTAGGTGGAGAAAAGTTTCTCAATGCTAGCTGGAAATGGGAGCGTCCAAATATTACGTGACGCTATTTCAGTTTCTGTATTCTTGTGTTTTCCTTTTTCTGCGTTTCTTCTTCTTCCGTCCAGATTGAAAAGCATCAAAATTCAAAGAGGTTGGTGTATAAAAAAAATCTTCCTATCCATCAATAATGTGGTGATTGACGTATTATGTCGCGTCGTTTCCTTGGAGGGCGCAAGTGATTTTTCGCGGACTTTGATCCGATTTGGGAAAACTCTCAACTGGATTTAAGGGGTAGGTTTGGGGACAATTTAATCAGCGAACAAGTAAAGCACACTCAAAACAGAAATAAAAAAATACTAACAATCGGAAGATAAATTTCAGTTAGGCAAAGTCTGTTCAAACAACGTTCTTTGAGCAGACGCTTCAGCTTCAGAAAAGCGCATCTCATTACTTCAACCTATTACAAGTTTGGTAATTACCTATTACCTATTGCTATTAGTTTTTTCAACATTCTTCGCAAGTTTACGATTGAACCTATTATAATAACCTTATAATCTGCGAACGCTAACCCACGTACCCTCACTGTCCCAAGGTCAACACCTTCTTTGTCGATGAGAGCTATTCTCACGCCGAGAATAATATAAATTTGATGGTTTTCTGCAGATTTCCTCTCCCTTGGCCAGACGTATAGGCCTCTGTTTTATCGGGACTTTTAAAAATGAAGGCATAGTACAATAGGTTACACCACATTGCTAGGAGAATTGAACAAACAAACCTAGTTTCAATAATAATGATAATAGACTCATAATATTATATAATAATAGCCTTGAGGAAGGTTCTCAAACTCTCGAGAATTCTTCGATTGACTCTGCCATAATAACCTTATCATCTGCGAATGCTAACCCACGCACCCTCACGGTCCAAAGATCCGCACATTCTCTGTCGATGAGGGCCATACTTAAGCACCTGTCCATGTGAATAATTTATTCAGAAAATATTTTTGAAATACCGTTTTTAGTATAAAATTTGCAAAAAACTGCTATTTTGCATTTTTGGAGCATGTTCAGGGCACAATAGAAAGGGATCGTGTAGGGAATGGAGTAGGTAAAATAAAGTTATTTGGTGCAAATTATTCATTGAACCTTCTTTGAAATGTGACCAAATTTTATTCCACAAAAAGTTGAAAACAAGTAGTCCTTGCCTGAACCCTCTCACCAACCAGAAACTACCTCCTACTTACTCTCTTACCTTAACATTGCTTTTTGTCTTTCTGAAACCATGTCTCTCTAAACCCATCCCTTTTCTAAATACTGTCTGATTCGGTGGCTCTATATTTTTCTCCACAACTTTTTTTTTAACCTCTCCGAGAAAACAGTCACATATACTTTATATAGTTGTGGCATTAGTGTCATTAGTGTTCCTTTAATTCTGATACTTCATTTGGAATCTCATCTATACCAGGTGCCTTTCCATGTTTCATCATCCCTAATACCTTGACTATTTCCTCTCTTGTAATGTCCTCATCCTCATTTGTTTCCCAACCATCTTTTCCTCCTTTCCTAACTTTCCTCTCTACCCCTCCTAGTAATTCCATAAAATATTTTTTCCATTCTATTATCTCAATATCCTGGTCTACTCTTTTCCATCTTTTTCTCTCTTTATTTACCACCTTCCTAACCTCCTCTTCCGTCCTAGCCTTCTCCGCTTATTCTTCAAACCTTCTATTTTCCTCCTCTTTTTCTTTGGTCGCACAACTCAGTATATTCCTTCTTTTTTCTCCTATATTCGTCTCCACTACTTGTCGCTTTTCTCCATTTTCTTGAAACCCTTCTCACTTCCTTCTTCTTCTCTTTACAATCCTTATTCCATCCACTTCTATCCCCTCCTTCACTAACTGCTTTTTTGCTTGTGCACTCTGATACTTTTTTTGTTGCTCCTACCATGATTTCCATTTCCTCCTTCACCTTTCTTTCCCCTATTTTGATATTCCTGACATTTTCTTTAAACTGTTCTTTACCTTCCATTGACCAATCCCCTCATCCTGATCTTCTTACTTTTGCTTCGTTTTTAGCCTTATTGTTATTACTCATTTCTTCCTCTACTGTCACTATTATGGGAAAGTGATCCGAATCTATATGGTTCCCACCTCTAGTTTCTTAACCTTTTCTCTTACGTCGTCGTCCACTGCCATATAATCAATTACCGTTCCCCTCTTTCCTCCTGAACGTGTTTATTCCCCTTCCTCATCCACCTCTATACTTCTGTTCAGGATAAATCATCCCATCTTCACTAGGCTCTTCAACGACTTATTTCCCTCCCCATTCAGTATATTGTCTTTGGATTTTCTTCATCTCTCTTCATCCCATTCCCTTCCTCCTCTATCTCCTATTCCCCCATTAAAATCACCTCCTATTATAAGCCTAAACTCTTGCTTATTTTCTTCCATAAGTTCTCTCATCTCCTCTGATTTCTCCTACATATCCCTGTTCACATAAACCCCCACAAGCTTTCACCTCTCTCTTCCCATATTCAAGTCTCCTACTATTAATCCTTCTTTATGCTCTTTCAACTCTTCTTTATCATTATCTGTTATACATTCGTCCCTTACACCCATCACCGTTCCTCCTATTGCTCTGCCCTTTTTATTATTCCTCTTTGCAGTTAGAACCTGCCATTTGTAACTCTTGTTATTCATCCCCTTACTCTTTCCCATCTCTTTTCCTCTAGCCACGTCTTCATCATCACTACTACGTCCCATTATGTCAAATTTCTCATAAACTGCCTATTCTTTTTTTCTAAGCCTGCTATATTCCAGTAGCATATCCTCCAATATTCCCTACTTTCGTTTCTAGTCTCTTTTTGTTCCTCACTACTTCTTATTTCTTTACCTTCCGTTCCTTTCTCTCCTAGTTTCCTGATACCTCATTTTTTACTAACTGTTCCCTGTCCTCGTCCCAATTCCACCATACACCTTCTACCTGTATTCTATCATACTTAACCCATGTCCTTCTTCCTCTTTTTCTTTCCTCTTCCGCTATTTTCCTTAACTTATACAACATGTTCCTTTCTACCTATGTCAAATCATCCTCTATTCTCTACGAGCTTCCTTATAACACCCTCTTCTTGGTCATCACTTTCCTCTTATGTTCCCATTCCTTTAGTTTTACTAGTACCATTCTCTCCCCTATTCGCTCTTCCCTTACTAAACTTCGCACTTCCTCTATCTCTACCTCAGCATCAGTCGTTTTTAGTACTTTTTCTACTCCTTTCATTAGCTCCTTCCCTTCTCATCTTAGACCCTCTATCACTATTTTTCTTCTTCTTTCTTCTCTATCTTTCTTTTCTATTCCTTGTTCTATTTTTCCTAGCCTTTCTTTCTCCTCATTCCCACTCTTTCCACCTCCAAACTTACGGTTTGAGCTTTCAATTTTTTTCATTCTACCTTGCAACTCATCTACCTTCTTATTAGGCTCTTCCTTCTTCTCTAGTGTTTGCTCCAACATCTGCATCCTTTTCTCTGACTTCTCCTATTTCCTCATTTCTGTTCTGAGTTTGGCAATTTCCTGTCTAATTTCTTTCCTTATTTCCTCCACCCTTTTCTCCTGATTCCTTTCATACATCTCCATTACTTCTATCATCATTTCGCGCGTTTCTTTCAATCTCTCCTTTTCCATCGGATCTTTATCCTCAGCTCTGTCTCTTTCTGTCCCCTTGTTTTTCTCGTCCATTTCTTGATTTGTCAAGCTTGCCCCTATATCTTCCTTATCTTCACTGAAAGACATGAAAAAAAATCAGTATCACTCTTTAAAGGAAGCTGGTGAGTTCTCTCGGGTTTCGATTCAATTTAAGGAACTTCTCAACTGGGTTCACGGGCTTGTTTTGTTGACATTTTAGTCAGCAAACGAGTAAAGTACACTCAATAATAAAAGAGGTATAGCCCATTTTTACAAAAGCTAACAGTATGAACATGGATTTCGATGAGCCAAATCTCAGTTGATACAACCTTCGTTGAGCCGATGCTTCAATTTCTGAAAACCGCATCTTATTACTTTATCATATTGAAAGTTTGGTAATTACCTGTTGCTGGGAGGAGTATCAATCCAAACAACATTCCGAAAGGTTAAGGTTCCTTTAGCCACAAAAATCATTGTTTGGATAGAAACAAACATCTGTTTGACCATATACGGAAGATAGATTTTGATTGAAATAAAGTTTGTTTGATTTATACAATGGGGTTAAACAGGTTTGTTTGAAATGAACAAATTTTTGCTTGATCCTATATCAAAGAAAGTATTTGTTCAATCCAAACAAACACTTTTGTAAGTTCATCCTGACCTGAAAGACATAAAAAAAGATAAATCAGTATCACTCTTCAAAGGAAGCTAGTGAGTTCGCTCGGATTTCGATTCAAATTAAGGAACTTCTCAACTGGGTTTACAGGGTCGTTTTGTTGACAATTTGATCAGCAACCGGGTAGAGGACACTCAATAACAAAAGAGGAATAGCCCATTTTTTCAAAAGCTAACAGTATGAACATGGATTTCGATGAGCCAAATCCCAGTTGATACAATCTTATTTGAATCGATGCTTCAATTTCTAAAAACCACATTTTATTACTTTATCATATTGAGAGTTTGGTGATTACCTGTTCCTGGGAGGAGTATCAATCCAAACAACATTCCGAAGGGTTTAGGTTCCTTTAGCCACAAAAATCATTGTTTGGATAAAAACAAACATCTGTTTGACCATATACGGAAGATAGATTTTGTTTGATTGAAATAAAGTTTGTTTGAGTTATACAATGGTCTTAAACAGGCTTGTTTGGATTGATCAAATGTTTGCTTGGCCCTATATCAAAGAAACTAATGATACAATACAAATCAACAATTTTGTATGTTCATTCTGTCCTGAAGGATTCAATTTAAGGAACTTTTCAACTGGGTTCACGGGGTTGTTTCGCTGAAAATCTAATCAGCAAACTGGTAGAGCACACTCAATAATAAAAGAGGAATATCCCATTCTGTTCGAAGGCTAACAGTATGAACATGGATTTCGATGAGCCAAAGAGGAGAAATATGAATCCAAACAACATTTTTCAGGCAGCAGTTCCCCCTTGTCAGGAAAATCATGTTATGTTGAATCATTTTGTTTGCATTCATCAAATTCTTGTTTGACCCTATGTCGAAGAAAGAATTTGCTTGATCCAAACATTTCTCCAAGTATACCCTATCCAGAAGGACAAGACAAGATATAAATCACTAGCGCCCTTTAGAGGGTGCCAGTGATTTCTCGCGGATTTCGATTTAACTTGGGGAAACTCTCAACTGGGCTCACGGGGTAGTTTTATTGACAATCTGAGCTGCGAAGGGGTAGAGCACACGCAAAAGAGAAACAGGAATAGCAGAGCGCGAGATAGACCGTATTACGTAACCATGAAACAAGTGTTCCATTAATCAAGTTAGCCGTAACTTCGTAGCCAACTTGTTAGGAGGCGACATCCGAGGTAAGTCTAGGTAAGTAGCGCAAGACGTTGCGACGCAATCTCTTTGCTCCTCACATAAGAGACGAACCTTCCATGCATAAATATACATCCGCTAACTTATTTCGTATACTGAATTTCATAGTTTTATTATATGAACGTAGAATCTCGCGGTTTATTTCAGAGATGTACTGCCAGTCTGCGGAAGACGCATTGTTCTACTCAGAGCTGTGCTCACTCTAAGTGAAAACTGCATCATGCATCTGTGACTTCCTCAATTCCAGCTTTTATTTGCTTTTTGTGTTTTGAAAATGAGATTTTGTGACGAAACAGTTGCATTGTTGGATTTTTGAATAATTGTATGGTGCTCATTTCACGAGCACTTTGCTTCCCGTTAGTAAATGTATTTTCTTCCTCATAGAGGAAGCATCGGTTATTTTTTCAATAATTGACAAACCAAATGCTTCATTCTAATCAATTTAAAAATAGCAATTTACAAAAATACAAATTCTCAAATAAAAAAATAAGAAATACAAAGACAATTCAAACAAATCATATTTTTTGTTCGAAATGATAATTGTTCGAGCTGGAAAAGGGAACAGAAAAGTTCTGTCACACCCTATCCCTTTTCCAGATTTATAATTTCTTCACAAAAATTGTCAGAATTATTCTATTTAAAAATTGATGATTAAAAAGTCTTTTCTATTCATGCGTTATCTTTGGATTATGTCAATATAAAAAGTTTTCATTTTTGAAAAAGATAATTAAAATATTATCAATTGCTTAAAAAAAGAAATTTAATTTTAAACAAGAAAGTTAATTTCCTAATTATAAAAATTAAGTTTCTACCCGAATAGTTGACTTTATTTTCAGTTTGAAAAATTAATTAAAAAAAAAAGAATATGCAACCAGTTGAACTCAACAAAAAAAATAGTTCAATTTTCAACGCAAGAACATAATAAAACACTTTTAAAAAATTTCTTTATCACAAAAAAAAAATATTTTCAGTCATTTGAATATTTTAGTAAAAAGTTGACTTTTAAACTGTAAAAAATTAACTTTTGTCAAGGAAATTAATCATCAATAAAAAAGATGTTTTTTCAACCAAATAGTTTAATTTTCAACTAAAAAAGATAAGTTTTCATTTAAAAATGAAATAGTTAAATTTTCATTTCAAAAAATTACTAGAAAAAAAATCTTCTATTAAGGTAAGATAAAAAAAAAATTTTGTAAGAAAATGCATGCATTTTTTTACCAAATATTTTAATTTCGCATTTGAGTGGCCAAATTTAAAAAAAAAATTCTTCAGAGGACAGTAGAACTTTCAACAAAAAAGTTATTTTTTGAACTAAAAATATAATTCTTTTATCATAAAGGATGATCCAAAATGACGAATTCAAAAGGGCATATTGAAAGAGGAAACATTTTAATTTTCTACAAAAAAGATTTCTTCAACCAAATAGTTGAATTTTCCAACAGAATAATTAAATTTTTAACGGAATAGTTCAATTTCCACCTAAAAAAATAAATATTTATCTTACAATATTTTTTAAATTTTCAAGCAAAGATTTGATTTCTTTACCAAGAAAGTTTTTACAGAATAGGTGAATTATCAACAAAATTCGTGAATTTTTAACTGAGACCTCTAATTTTCAACTGAAAAATATGAATTTTTCAACAAAAATGAGAATTTTAAGCTAGATAATATACCTTTTGAACCAAAAATAGAATAAACGATGAATTTTCAAACGAACGATATTAATTTTTTACTCAAAAAAACAAATGCTCAACAAAATACATAAATTTTGTAGAAAATAGTTCAATTTATTATACATAAAAAAAGTTTACAGCAGTTTAAAAACTTCTTTAAAAAAAAAAAAATATCCAACTAGCAGAATGCAACGAAGAAAGTAGAACAATAACAATAACAATAACAATAACAATAACAATAACAATAACAA
>CAKNXH010058539.1:0-70991 GCA_932178445.1 Andricus quercusramuli | reverse complement strand
ATGGAACCTTTTTATTTTAGTATTTCAGTTTTTTAACTTATCATAAAAACACGATTTATTTTAGAAATGGAAACCTTCCTGATGAAGCCCCGCAGTGAGAACCGAAACGTACTGAATGAAACGATTTTTTAAACAACTATAATCGTTTTCTTATGTTTTTATTTATTGGACCGTAAGACCGAAGAAAGAAAAGTTTTTGAACTTTCAAATTTTCAAAGAAATGGTGAAACAAATCAAGACTGAAAAAATGTTATTGGACAGCACGCACAGAACCACAGCACCTGATTTACAGCTATCAACCCTTCTAACAGAAGATGAGTCGGGAGCAGGATGCTGTCTTTCCTTCTGTTGAAGCAATAGGACAAACCGCTACTATGGTGCATTTTTCCGATGTAGTGCAGCGAAAATTTAGAAAAATGGAAACAGATGTGTTTATGAGCGATGAAACACTAATTTTTTATAATGCTTGGTGCCAAATTATGGGATAGCCAAAACATAGATTGCTCTGTACTTGGCATATAGACAAAAACTGGAAACAGAATGTAAAATCCAAAATTAAGAATACCATGAAGCAGGTTGAAGTATATACAAGGTATGTAGGACCCTACTGGAAGTGAAGGATGTTATAAAGTTCACACAGTGTTTGCAAACGTTTCTCCAGTGGTGCTCTGATGATGAAGATCTTCAGGTTGTGAACAGTGGGCCTACTGTTACAGAGTTTGTCTTGCACTTACAACGAATATGTATTTGGTGGCACAACATAAAAAACTGAAATATTGTTACATGAATGGAAGACGAAATAGACGGATTGATAAGTTTATAGCCTTTCTCTTAAGATTATCCAGAGATATGATGTTCGAGCGCATAATACGTGAAATGAAAACCAAGCCAACTGATCGAATTGATGCAATCGGGCAGAGTCATCGTAAGAGTGCTGAAGTATCTGAAAACATGATCATCAGCGAATCGCCCAACAGTTGGATGGTACAATAATCTTCATTTAGTAGAGGCCCTTATACATAGTTGCCATCAACACCGAGAATCATTGGCCAGGATGTCCACTTGCATGCCCAGCATGTAATGT
This sequence comes from Andricus quercusramuli, assembly GCA_932178445.1. NCBI lineage: Eukaryota > Metazoa > Arthropoda > Insecta > Hymenoptera > Cynipidae > Andricus > Andricus quercusramuli. The sequence goes on along the minus strand of CAKNXH010058539.1, from coordinate 69,907 downwards.
TTGTGTGCATCAATTTACATGTACATGCACCGATCATCTCATCCGAGGAAATTATTGTAAACATGTTTACGCATTCATTCGAATGTCAGAACTAACACCGATCCCAGTTGCGTGAAAATGACAGTGCACGCACAGTAGAATTCAACGACTACGTGGAAACAGCAGCAAGTGTTTCAACATTTGGCCCAACCAACGTGCGTGACATTATCAGTGACGAAGTGAAAATGCAGAGTCTCTTAAATGTAGTATCAGGAATCTCCAAAATACTACTGAGAACCTTTCAGAATTTATAAAGGTAACAGAACGTCTTGTAGGCCAAGAACAAGCACTTTTACGAGCAAAAGAGCTTGCCTCTCTCAATAAAAATGCACCTCTACTTCAACGTGTCACGATTAAATTACTATTAATTGAGGGATTTTCAGAAGAGGAAATATTCTTGTTTGTATAATTGGTTTATTAAACATTTTCCATGTTTTTCGGGCTTTTTTTATATTGCCCTGAATGTATTTTGAAAGACTCAAGTATCCTGGAATTGGAACTCACAAATGAAGCGCCGAGTGTGTAAGAGAACAGTCGACGCGAAACAAAGCATACTTATATGGCGCAGAGGCTCTTCCACTGCACTGCGGTCTAGTTGACCCTTGCTTTTTGATGTGTGCACATCTTTGACCACGATATGGGGAGTCGCGCCTGATTAAAACGAAAACATGGCTGGAAAGTGTAACGTAAGCCTCTGACACACGCATTTTGTCCAAGGTAGCCAACCGTCCCGCGTTTGCCAGGACGGTTTCGCATTAGCACCTTCTGTCTTTCAAGCTTATTTAGCTTATCTCAAGTAACCGATAATCTAAAATGTGGTTAAAACATGTCAACTTTAACCTATATTTTCGAGATCAAAAATAAGTTTGTGCACTTTCTCCGTAATCTTCCTATATTCTGTAGATATTCATGTATATTTAAAAAAAATCATCCCTCTAGGTTACTGCTATAGAAAGTTCTACGATTTTGAAACAAAAATTATGTTTGTTCCCACTGTGCGTCGTTTTTACGTTATACGTTTCTTATTATACCGATATCTTTTTTTTCAACAAATTAGGTCTACACAAACAAAGATATGTATTTTTTTTTAATTTCAAAAACCTTGTAGTATACAAACGTTCGTTAGCGGCTTTTATTTAATTTCCCCATTGTGAAACTCTGTATCTCAATTCGTGTAAATGTCAGTTATTGCGAAAAAATGTCGATGTCGATGAATTTTTGAAATAAGCCGAATGAATTCAAGTTTGAAACGATCACTTTAGCCTACGCCTGAGAGTAGGCTAGACGTACACATAGAGGGTACCCGACCCAGCGGTAGCCATCCAACAGGCGGCAATAGTTCCATGCAAGAACGCTATTAAGTGTCGAGTCGGTTCTCCCGCGACCTACCTCAACCGTCTAGGGTATAAGAAGGGAGGAGAGATCCAGAGCTGACTCAGCTGACACTCTCGAGTCGACTACGGGTAAACCGAAGTCTACTGCCGGATGATCCGACCGAACAGTTGTCTGCTTTGGAAGGATCTAAGTCCGTAGTTTTGGAAATCCAGGTACGCTGAACCAGGCTCTGGAAGTGGAAATCATTTTTTTAAAACCTTTTTTCTGATCTCTTGGGCACGCCATTCCAGGCTCCAGCCTTTCTACTTTTCAGATGTTGTTTCTTTGGGTGCACGACACCCCTAGATACTTTTTCATTTGTTTTATTGTCAGGGCACGCTAAACCAATCTCCCGACATTTTTGGTTTTTGATACTCTATCCTGGGCATGCCATCATAGGCTTCAGCCTTTTTTTAGTTTCTTTTGTGTAGATTCGGGTACGCTGCATCAGGCTCCGAAGATAGGTTTTTTTGGTGATACAGAACGGCGCATATTAAATGTTATCCGCCGTATGAATAAAATTGTTTAAGTTTAAGTTTATACTTTCCGTGATACAACGAGAAATGTACGGTTTCAGTATTATGTAAAATAAATGCTCTCTAGAAGATTTGAGACTGCAATCACGAAGCTTATTCGCGCGTTATAATTTGCTTTATAATTGAGAACCAACGGTGCTTATTGGTGCGTGACATTGTACTTCACCAAATAACACTAAGCCTTATTCGAGCGTGATAAATCACGTTAAGACTGAATAGATTGTAACCGGAACGACTGATTATTGTACCAACTTCGCAACAGACTATATCTTTTGAATAAAACACTGATTTTTTTTCTTAATTAAATTTTGTGTATTTAATTGATCTTCTCCTTTCTGGGTCCAAACTAATTTTACCAGGGCTTAGGGCTAGGTAGTTTTAAGATAGTAAAAAACGAACTCTCTCAAGTTGTTCCATTCCACATCCATATCCGTCAGAAGAAGGAAGCCTCACAGGAGGAGCCATGGACCTGGCAAGAGGAGGACGCCTTGAAGGAGTCATAGAGCTGGAAGAAGGAGTCTTGGGCCTAGCACGAAGAGAGGGCTCGGCAGGAGTAAGAGATATCTCTCAGGTGAATGACGTCTTTCACGAGGAACACCAGGAATAAGATCGCCGTTAGGCAAACATTCGAACTGTGCACTTAATTCTGTAACAAGAATTGAAATTTAAAAAAAATAGTAAGTATCACCCTCCATATTTAAGTTGAATAATATGTTTTTTTGTCCATCATAGGGGGTAAATTTTAATAAAATTCACAATTTTGTTTTGTAACGTTTCGCCAGCTTGCTTCACTGACCTCTTCAGACTGAAATTTTATTTAAAAAAGCACAACATTTAGTACCAGTACAAAACACAAATTTTTGGATACTTTTAAGAAAATGGTTGCACTTCATCTTACATAACACTGTCAAGACATCACGTAGGAATAACATTTTTTAAGTAGACAAGAAAATAAATGTTTTTCTTGTCGACTAGTCCGAATTTGGGCTTTGTCTAGCACTAGACCGTCATCTGTACGGTGAGGACTATAACTGCCGGTGTTGAGATTCGGAGGTGGTATTCATACTCAAGAGCTTTACGTACAATTAACGAATTATTATATACAGAGAAATACAATTAGACGAAAACTTAAAGTCTTAAACTTTGTAACGATGGATTGTACCTGTGATGTAATGTATAAATATCATCTTTTTTGTTAATGCTATTGTTCTTGATTTTAATATGTTACATTTCAGAGATTAACCTTTTTTGATAATTAGCTTCAAAGTCAAGAATTGTTGTGTTTTTCCAGTCAAATGCATGATTATGAGAGCTACAATGTACATTTATAACAAATTCCCTTTTTTATTATTTTTGTGTTTTTTTATACGTACTTCTAACATTCTTTTGGTTTCACCCACATAACAAACAGGGCAATTTTTACGAGCAATTTTATAAACAACATTAGTTTGATCCCATTTTTTTGACACATCTTTACCTAGCTTAACTATGCATGACAAAGAAGGTTTTATCGAAGGTATTACAGTTATATTAAATTTTTTGAATATATGAGAAGTGTGATAAAAAAACTTTTTTATGTATGTTAACGGCGATACAACACTGAAAACACCAGTTCCCGTTAGATCACTGAAGTTAAGCAGTGTTGGGCGCGGTTAATACTTGGATGGGTGACCGTTCGGGGAATACTGCGTGTTGTTGACCCGTCGTGGGTGTGGTGGACCCACACTGGTAGTATTTATCCACCTAGAAACACTACCCGAATCGGGTAGTGAGGCAATGAACTTTCGAGTTCGAAATGCTAATCAATTTTTTTATTTTTATGTATGTTAAGCAAACTTTTTGTTGACGGGCCAATAACTGTTTTCGAGCAGAGTTGGTTTTATCAGGTAAGTATTTTATTTTTTGTTTTCGGATCTTTATTTGTTGATTAACAAATTTCATCGGATAATCAATGTTCTGCAATAATTTAGTTATAATTTTCAAATTTTTTGTATGAAATTTCCTGTGTGATCATTTTATTGCTCTATCAACCAAGTTCAATATAATGTTTTTCGTTGACTTGTTTTGGGTGACCTGAAAGGAAATTAACCGTCCTACCTGATAAATTTAACTTTTGGTACCAATTGGTGATAATTTTCTTATTTTCTTTAATTAAAGATATATCCAAGAAATTAATTTTATTGTTTTCTTCTATTTCAAATGTAAATTGTAACTTTCTGTTAAATTAATTAAATGTGTCGATGATTAAATTGATATGATCTTTTTTGACACATAAAATGGTGTCGGCTACATATCGATAATGAAAAGGAAGAGTGACACCGTGTTTGCCTTTAAAAATGTTTAGGCAATAACTTTCCAGGTCATCCATAACCATGTCTGCAAATAGGGGTGAAATGGGAGAACTGAACGGAGTTTCAAAAATTGGTTGATATATATTTTCACTAAAAACGAATTAAGTATTGTTGAAACGAAATTCTGTATATCTTCTTATACCATCGAAAGATATTTTACAATTAGAATGAATACAATGAACCCTTCCATCAAGACTTTCTAACACTAAGGAGCATGATACGTTTGTGAATTAAGAACTGACATCTAAGGACATGAAAATATGATCATTGTCAATGACTACATTTTTTAATTTATATTTCAAATCAAGACTATTATTAATATGTGATTTAGGAATCTTTATAACATTTTTGAGTTCTCGATATGGGACATTCTTTTACAAATCGTACAGATTTGGACGAAAATTGACCAACCCATTTTTGATTGAGCTAATACTTTTTTTACGGGTTCATTATATCGAAAAAGAGAAGATACGTATTTGAGGATTTTTTTTCGCAATTTTTTGGGAAATAGGAAGGGTTGAAAATTTCAGAATTTGAGTGGAGACTATTTTTTAAAAATGCATAACTCCTGTTGTATTTAAGCTAGTGACCTTTTTTTCATTTGAAAGGTAAAAGAACGAGCTTTAAAAAAAATCATCCCAAAAATATTATTAACAAATTAAAATTGTTATAAACAATTAAAATTTTTAAATCGATTTTTAACTAGTTTGACCAACTCAAGTTTTCTAGTTTTTTAACATACTGGCACTACTAGCAGTACTTTCAAAACTGATTACAATCACTTTTCTGCATGTAATGATTTTAAATTGACTTATGTTCCTTTGAAAAAGCTGAGAATTAAATTGAAATTACTCTTCGTTCGCCTTAAATCACCCAAAATCTCTCATAATTCATCAAGAAATAATTGCAATTAATCACAATTCACCGTGCAATGACTGCAATCTCTCGGGATTCACCGTTGAATCACTGCAATCACTCGGACTTCACCGCGAAATAACTGCAATCACTCGGATTTCACCATTAAATCACTGCAGTCACTTAAAATTGACTCTGCAATCACTGGAAATCACTGCATTCACTTGCATTCAATGGCAATCACCTGAATTCACTGCATTCACGTGAAGCCACTTGCAAACACTTGCAATCACTTGCAATCACTCACAATCACCTGCAGTCACTCACAATCACTTGAAATCACTTGCAATAACTTGCAATCCCTTGCAATCATGCAATCGGTGTACACCAAAATTCGAAGTTATGTACCCCTCGAGTATCTGTCATGTTTAGTGATTGTAAAGACACATCTATTTAGTTTTAATCACATTAATCGCATCTTTGGGAGAAAATTTCAAAGGAATACTGCGATTAGGGCCCAAAGATACAATATCGATAACATCTGAAGGGATTGGTTTTTTATTCAGGTTCTTAACCCAAGTGTCTGTTTACACTTTTGCAAGGGCCGTTATCTAGTAACAGATTTTCAAGAACTCAGAAATGTTATAAGGATTCCTCAAGCACACATTAATACTAGTCTTGATTTAAAAGAAAAATTAAAAAATGTAATAATTGATAATGATCATATTTTTATGTCCTTAGATATCAGTTCTTTATTCACAAATGTTTCATACACCTTAGTGTTGGAAAGCCTTGATAGAAGGGTTCATTATATTCATTCTAATTGTAAAATACCTTTCGATAATATAAGAAAATGTACAGAATTTCTCTTTAACAATATTTATTTCGTTTTTAATGAAAATATGTATCAACCAATTTTTGGAACTCCGATGGGTTCTCCCATTTAACCCCTATATCTAGCTCACTCTCACTCTAATCCACATCTACCCTTCCTTGCTCCTCGCCTATCCTTGCATTCCAGTCCCCTACTAATATAATATTTTCCATTTCTCTCATAGATTCTTCTGCAATAACATTCAACTTACTTATCACATTCGCAGTTCCAACATTATTATATACCGTTACAATGTTCAGCATCTTTTCATTGCATTCAAATTTCCCACCTTTTAAAATTAAACCATATTCCCACTCACACACATGAACCCCTTCACTCACACTTTTTCTTATTCCTATCAATTGTCCTCCCTTCGCCCTACCTTTCTTGTTGACTCTCACAGCCGGCTTCGTTATCCATACAAAATTTTTATCTAATTTTGATAACACGTCTTCTTTTCTCTTCTTCTCCAGCCAAGTCTCCTGTAGTACTATCAAATCGAAATTCTTCAAAAAATCCCAAGTGTCCCATATCTTAGTTACTCCCGCAATGTTCCATACAATTACTCGTAGATCACTAATATGTTGGTCTACGAAAATTCTGCTTCTCAGTCACTCCTTTCAACTCATCCCAAACAAATGTTTGACCGTCTATTTGCCATCTCATGTAGCTTGAGGAGGCCTGCTTCCCTTTCTGTTTAGCTTCCCATACTTGCCTCTCTATCCATCTCTGCACTTCCGATTGTCTTTCCGCCAGTTCATCTTCTATGATGATTTTTGTCCCTTTAAACCTCTTCTTTCTCTCCATCAGTCTTTTCTTAGTGTTCCAGGAATCTAACTTCACCAGGGTTCCCCCTGCGATCACTCTCAATTCTTTAATGCGTATTTCGACTCCCGTCCTTTCACTTATCACACCCTGTATTTCTTTGTCCAGGTTTTCCCCACTGCCCTAAAACCTCTAACCTTTATGCAGTTCTTCCGTTTTTTTCTCTCCTCCAGTTCCCACTTCAATTCTTCAACCATGAGTAGTTCTGGTCGGCCCTTATTTTGATTAGAATTTTCATCTTCTTCAGCAAGTCTTGCAGGCCTGTATTTTCTTTATTTCCTGCCAACTCGAACAGCGAAATTTTTTCTTTCTGTTCATTTACTGTTTTCTTCAGATCCCTTATTTCCTCATTGAATAACTGTTTTTCGTTGTTCCATTTTTCCTCCTTCTGTCTTGATTTGTCTATAATTATAAGAGCAGCATTCCATTTGTCTCCGCTGACTTTGACTTCCTCTACAAGTTTCTTCACATTTCCCACTTCTTCCGACACTATCCCGATCTCTAATTTTCCTTTTTCATTCCACCACTTATCCAAAACTCCCCAAAAAATTTTCTTCAACTCCTTTCTTTCTGTCGCACTGATATCCTCAACTTGATCCTTGACAGTATCAATGTTTACACTGCTGATAATATTTGGCACAACTGCTGGCTGAACGCCTATCTCCATCACATCCTTGTTAAGGCCCTCTACCCCCACTTTCAAATTCACTTCGTTTCGCTGCTCACTTCCATCCCCCTCTTGGTCCCTTTCGTCTTCTTCATAGCCTAAATAATTTCCGCTCACTTTTTCATCTTTTTTCTCTCCATGAGACCGTGTCGGTGAACCATTCGGGGTTCTGTTTAATTTTTTGCTTTTGCCGAAAGCCGCCTCTTTTAAACTCACCCCAAAGGCCTATTCATCATTCTTTATTATGAATTTGTCCATTTTTTCCGCACATTTCGCATCCGCCAATTTGTTTTTATCCTCTTTCTTCTGTCTACCCCTTATTTTCTTTTCTTTCGATAGACCTTCCCCTGGCGGACCGAACGAACGGAGCGGATACGCTACAGCGTATCCTTATAGTATCCACATCGTATCCTCTCCGTATCATGCGAGAAAAACTCATTGAAAAAGGAAGATAAACATTTCACTTGTTGAAATTCGGATTCTACGTGAAATTTTGCGTTAAAAGGTCACGGAGCAATCGCAATAGTTTTTCTTGCAACATTAAAAACTTTAAAAAAATATTCTTATCGATAACGTGGGCTGAAGGCGATTTCAAACGCATCGTCGACGGATAAAGCCTATGAACTGCTACTGAATGACGATGCGTTTGAAGTCGCCTTCAGGGCACGTCATCGATAAGTATTATATTTATTAAAAGTTTTTAATGTTTCAAGAAAAACTATTGCAATTACTCTGTGACCTTTCAACTCAAAATTTCACGTAGAATCCGAATTTCAACGAGTGAAATGTTAATCTTTCTTTTTTAATGAGTTTTTCTTGCATGATACGGAGAGGATACGATGTGGATACTATGAGGATACGCTGCAGCGTATCCGCTCCGTTCGTTCGGTCCGCCAGGGTCCGTTTCAGTGCCCCCAGCTGTCAACTTACACTCTGTTCCCTCCAACTCCCCCTGCATGTCGCTGTTGTCACTCAGAACAGTCCAATCGTTTTGTGCTGCCCCCTTGGTGTGTTCTTTAGAACCTCCAGTTCCATTTCCGTTTTCTTCCATAACCTCACTATCTGTACAATGCCCAGAACAAAATCAGAAAAATTCACTGCTTATACTAAATCCCAACTTTGGATAACACTTCCCTCAGATTTCCACCCTTCCAGCTACCATTTGATCAGCTTTCCGGCTTCAGAATCGTACTAAATTCCGTAAAAACTACCGAAAATCAAACTTGCCTTTTTCCACGCGTGCTCTCACATTCGCGCGCCAACCGGAAGTCCTTTCTCTGTATATAATAATTCGTTATTCGTAAGTACTGCTCTAGTGTATAAATACCGCCTCTGAGACTCAACACCGGCAGTTATAGTCCCTACCGTATAGGTGACGGTCTAGTGTTAGACAAAACCCAAATTCCGACTAGTCGACAAGAAAAACATTTATTTTCTTGTCTACTCCAAAAATTTTAATTTTACGTGATATCTTTTCAGTGTCATATAAGGTGAAGTGCAAACATTTTTTCAAAATTATTCAAAAATTCGTGTTTTGTAGTGGTTCTAAATGTTGGTGCTTTTAAAAATAAAATTTTAGTCTGAGAAGGTTAGCGAACCATGCTGAGAAAACGTTACAAAACAAAATTGTGAATTCTATTGAAATTTACCCCCTATGATCGACAAAAAAAAAACGTATCATTCAAAAATTGAAATTATTATTAAAGTACGTTGTTATATTTCATGAATCCCTTGAGGCAATATCGACGCCTTTATTTCATACTGCTCGACGTTCCGTTTAGGCGGTGTACGTCACGTCGCGTTTGGTCGCTATACAGGGTGTCTCAGACTCAAGTTTCCGGACTTATATGGCTGTATAAGAATGAAAAAAAAGGAAATTCCTTTTCCAAAAATCAGTTAAAGTTTTATTTTTTCAGTTATAAAATATTTAATCGGGACCACTCAGGAGCGCGGTATAAATAGTTGTGTGTGCGTGAGCGGGAGTCCAACGTAGTTTAGTGACCGCTGTTCTCCCGTCGCTGACCACACCTCGGCGCTACCTTCAATAACGCTGCGTTGGACTCCCGCTCACGTACTCACGTCTGTTTATGCCACGCTCCTGATTGGTGCAGCTTAAATATTTTTGAACTTAAAAACCAAATCTTCAACTGATTTTTGGGAAAGGAATTTTCGATTTATTGTTTTTATTTTTATACAGCTATATAAGTACGGACACTTGAGTCTGGGATACCCTGTATACTATAGCGACCAAACGCGACGTGGCTCTGCACATCGCTTAAACGGAAAGGAATTTGATAACAGGTAAATATTCAAATGTGATATCCTCCAGGTTAATGTTTACTAAGAGACAAGACTTCAGATAAATGGTCAAATAACAGATCTTTTTCTAATTATAATATCTTAAGGAATACCATAATAAAGATACTTAAAATTTGAAACTACAAAAAATGAAATGAAATTTTAAGAATATTATTTATATTTGAATGAAAGAAATTAGGTATGTCTGCATATTCTAACGTGTACATTACGAAAAAAAGATTCTTCACATTCACAAATTTCGTACCAATATGAACTCACTTCGGATCCATAAAATGTTTTTCAGCAATACCGTCCCTTTTAGGATTTGACTTTCGAAGCAACGATGAAGTTTCGTTTTTGCTTTATAACATACTGTAATTTCTTATTTTGAAATTCGTACAAATTCCGAAGCAATCGTTGACTTTTCTTTATAACACATTCAAATAGAGTATGAAAAATGGGCACTTGGGACAGAATGAGGACAGAATGAGCAAATTGTCATTTGTGGAGGCCTCAACAATATTTGTTAAATTACAGAAAGATATAATGTTAATATATTTACCAATCGAATCAAGGATGATTGCCGAGGTGAAGACCAGAGTATACATGATCATCATTTTATCCATGTAGAGGAAAAACTAATTAATGTATCATATGTGTTAAAATATATCCTATAGTCCGTATCTAATAGATCATAATCAAGATAGCCTTCTAAATATTTATATGGTCGGATTAAATGAAAACGATTTATATGTTTATAATAAATGATGAATAAATATATGTTTATAATGAATTAGAACGATATATATGTTTATTGGTCGGAAAAAAGCTAGAAATTGTTTGAAAACAGGATAAAACGCTCATAAAACCTCCACGTCTCACAGAGGAAATACTGGATTTTTTTTGGACAAATTAGTCTAGAGGTTACAATTTTTATCCGATATGGACGTTCTGGACTATACTTGCTGCGATTTGATATTTAAGATTATCTAAAATAAAACAGACTAATTGCAGATTAAGTGTAAGATTGGACGTATACTGGGTGTTTTTTTCAACTTCAGGCATCGAAATATCTAAAAAAATACGCATCCTATGAAAAAAATATCCGTAATAAAAACTTTTTATTTTCGAGGGGGAAAAGCGACTTCGAAAAAATTGCCCCCCCCCCACTAGGAGGCAGGAGTTTGGGTAACTTTGTAATTTCAAATTGGAAACCCAATTTTTTATCACACACTGTTAAAAATGTTTGGAATTCTCCAACACTTCTACAATACAAGCGTAAGGTAAAATTCAAACACGGTATTGAAATTACGAAATTGCAATACATGTATTGTAAGTGTTGTGAATCGTGAAGTCACCCCTCGAGCATTCTAATACACATGTATGGAATTGATGTCCTTCACGGAATTCAACTAATTCATGGAATTCACAGAATTCGCGGAGTTCATGGAATTTAAGGAATGCACGAAATTGACGGAATTCAAGGAATTAATGGAATTCACGGAATTAACTGAATTTTCGAAATTCATGGAATTTGTGAAATTCACGGATTTTGTGGAATTCAAGGAATTCATGGAATTCGAGAAATTCGCAGAATTCATGGAATTGAAGGGATTCACAAAATTGATGAAATGCAAGGAATTCAAGGAATTCATGCAATTTAATGAATTCTCGGAATTCATGAATTCTTGGAATTCACTGCATTACGGAATTCATAGAATTCACAAAATTCACAAAATTCATGGAATTCACGGAATTCACAGAATCCATTAAATTTACTGAATTCACAAAATTCATGGAATTCACAGAATTGATGAAATTCACTGAATTCATAGAATGCACTGAATTTATGAAATTTACAGAATTTACGAAATTCACGGAATTAGTAGAATTCGCGGTATTTATGGAATTCAAAGAATTCACTGAATTCATGGAATTTACTGAATTCATGGAATTCACGAAATTCACTGAATTCACGAAATACAATGCATGTTTTTTAATTCCGTGAATTCATTGAATTCTATGAATTCTTTGAATTCCATGAATTACGTGAATTCTATCAATTCCTTGAATTCCGTTAATTCCTTCTGTATTTTGAACCATTTCCCAAAATTTCAACACAGTATTAACATTTTTCACATCACAAAGCCCTTAGGAACTTCCATATCTGCAAATTTGTGAACCCCAATGTTTTATTTCGCTGCACTGCTCCGAAGACGAACAGCTTTTTTTATCTGCTTCTGGAAAATACTGGCTGGGGGAATCGACCACAGATTGAAGAAAGCCTTGAAACCATTGTACATTGACTCTTTAATGTAATTTCGAGTTGCATGTCAGATTTCAATCCGACTTTGGATCACAAACACTATTATGTATTAGTTTTACATTTTTGTTTTAAATTAATTGAGTAGATAATTGTGATTTACACGAGGGTTTACATTCTGTACATTATAATACCTCATGATTGTGCATTTGGGACCCACTGGAATTTCATTCAATTCTTCTGGGGTCAATATGGTAACCATTCCGCTTTCCATGTTTATTTTCGCTCTTTTTATACGGTTATTTTCATATGTATATACTCCATTAAGCACATCGAAACTCTTCAATATTGCAAAGACGTCACTATCGGATGTTGATAATACAATTTGTTCTTGGGTTGACATAGATCTATAGGAAGTTCTTGCTGTTTTCATTTTAATTCGTTTGTCGGCAGGAAAAGTGTATCTTCGAAGTTCGAATATCCGGTGTGGATTCGTTACCGAATTAAGCCGAATAAATTCAAGTTGTTCAAGTCCACATCCATATCCATCAGAAGAAGGAAGCCTTATAGGAGGAGTCATGGACAGGTAAAGAGGAGGACGCTTTAAAGGAGTCACGGAAGTGCCAGAAGGAGACCTAGACCTGGCAGGAAGAGTATGTTCGGCAGGAGGAAGATACCTCTCAGGTGAATGACCTCTTGCAGGAAAATCAAAAGGTCTGACACGAGGAACACCAGGAATAGGTTCGCCATTAGGTAAACACTCAAACTGTGAACTTAACTCTGCAACAAGAAAGAGAAGATCATTTTTTAAGTACGTTGTTATGGTTCATGAACCCCTTAAGGCAGGGCTCTCCAGAAGACAGCCGTTGGCTGCAAAGACTGCCAGTGGCAGCCGCGAGACTAGGCCAAACAGGCCCTCATAAATCTGCCTTGAACTTTTCCTTCGACTCGTCCCTAATCCTTCACGGTAAATTACAGTTTGTAATAAAAAAATGTAATGTATTGTGAATTCAAGTAGGAAAAAAGCAGACCCTGAGGTGTGAGCAATGACCCGAAACGAACCGTGACCGCAACCCTTTTCGGGATTGCTGGAAACCGAACAAAATGGCTTCTCCATTTCATACTGCTGTACGTCCCGTTTAGGCGGTGTACATCATAACATCGCGTTTTGTCCGTGTACAGCTCTCTGTCGCGTCTTCTCGCTATGAGAGTAGTTTCGCGTTCTGAGCTTAAGCAGAGAAAGAGAACGCCAATATCACTTCTCACATTAGTAACATCGCTGATTCTTATGTATTCCCACCATCTCTAAGCAACTGGATACGTCACGCCACTCACGTTCAAGCGAGGCCTCGTCGCCTAACACTGTTCTGGAAAAGCAAATGTCATATCAGACCGATGGGTTGACAACTCGACCGATTGGGTGTACACCAACTTCTGACTCCAAGATACTTTAGGAAATTTTAACGACTTCAGAAGATTTCACTGACTTCAGGAGATTTCCAGTGACTCCAGGAGAATTCAAGTGACTTCAAGTGAATTCAGGTGATTTCAAGTGACTTCACGTGAATTCACGTGACTTCATGTGAACTCAAATGGCTTCAGATATTTCGGGAGATTTCAAGTGACTTCATGTGAATTTATGTAAATTCAAATGACTTCAGATATTTCAGGAGATTTCAAGTCACTTCAGGAGAATTAAAGTGACTTCAAAGGGGCCGTCCATATACCACATAGATAATTTTTTTATTCTATCTACACCCCCGCCCCTATCCCTTATGGAAAAGCGTGGACTTTTGACGAACCTTCTTGCCTTCTGGCTCCTCTGTCCACGTGGACTTATTTAATATTTTATGAAAATATGGATATTCTTGGTATTCAAAAGCTACGGAGCCAAAAGGAGTTGTGAATTTTATGAGAATTCGGTTTTTTCTTAAAAACATAAGCTTCATGATACAAAGTGAGAAGTCCAAACAAAAATTAGTGAACATTTTTTTGGTTTTTATGTGTTTCTAAAAAGAAATCCGTAGATTCAGAAGACTGGAGTCCACGTTAGGCTGGTCCAAAAATGCGCTGGAAAATTGTTTTTTCGAATGTTCATGCATATCGCCCCGAATTTGTTCGAATCCACAAAAAAAATAAATGCGTTCAAAAAAAATGATATTCAGATTTGTGGGTGATTCTGAACCAATGTATTTAGATTATTACATTTTCCGAAAAGTGGAGTAGTTTGATGTCTGGTTTTTAAGGGTTAACACCACTCTAGCGCCCGAAAAAGAGGTCCATTTTCAAGAATTTTTTTGGGGATTTTGGCAAAAGGAATAGGAATTACTTTTGGAGGGTTTAATCAGCATGTATGTATGTACAGAAAAAAAAATTTTTATCGAAAAAAATACAAAATGGCGGCGATTAGGAAAGCTTTGTATGTTGCCTTTTTAAAAACGGACTGTGCGGCCGGAAACATTTTTCCTTAAATTTGCAATGTGGAACAAAAAACCAAGAATATTTAAGAACTATATATCATTAGCTTGAGAACTACGAAGATTTTTATTTTTTACCAAATTTTGTAGAAATGGTGCACTTTTGAAAAAAAGTTTCGATTTTCGGCCAAAAAATAAGCACGAAATTGTTTATGAAAAAAAAGTTGATATGAAATCAAAAAACCCCTACGTAGTTCCTTAAAGAATGTAATTGTGAAGTTACTGTGAAAATTTCAGACTGATATGTGTAACGGTCTTCGAGCAATGTTTCCGGCCAGTCTGAAAAAAGTGATTTCGAGAAAAGCGCGTTTGGCAGCGTTCACTGATTCACAGAAACACCTATACGATTTGAAATAGAAATCAGCGCAGCCTAGTTGACACCTGAGGAACCCTAATAACCATTTCACTTAACATTTTGACGGATAAAAGAAATATAAAAGCGTTGGATCCAAGTGCGCCGCTGAAGCGCTCAATACACGCTTTGAGGAGGCGCCTCGAAAAAATCAAGATTTCGACCTGTTGAAATTTTTACATTTTCATTCTAATGAGAAGGTATTGGTTTTATGTAAAATTTGACTTGGTCGGTTTTCATAAAATCTCCACGTTTTGAGACCCGCTGAGCTAGAAAAAAAGGTTTTCACCAAGGTGTCTGTCTGTCTGTAGTCTGTCTGTCTGTCTGTCTGGCTGTCTGTCTGTCTGTAGGCACGATAACTTTCGAAAAAATAATCAGATTGGGTTGTGCTTTGACACACTTCTTTAAGGACTAAAAAGAAAGAACAAGTTCGTTAACCAGCTGATTTTGATCAAAATTCAAAAAGTGAGCGCATTTTGAAAATTTTTGAGACCATTCTTTTTCAAAATTCAAAAATTCTATGTACGGTTATTCATAGTACTCCAAAACTCAAACAATTTATCTCAATGACTTTTTCGGATAAAAAAAAAAATTACCGGAGTTATAGCATTTTCAAAATTACAAAAAACAAACGTAAATGAACATTTTATGCCGAAAAACGCACGATATGAAAAAAAGTCAGGAGGAGAGAAATTTTTCTTTTCGAACACCCTACAATATTTTCGTAACAAATTTTTGAATTTTTTGAAAAATCCAAATTTTGATCACACAAAAAAATAATGAAAAATCAATAATTTCATTTTGCTGTCAAACTATGCAAGATACGACCAAAGATGAATGGAACAAAATTATGCACCCAAAAAAGATCTCCAAATTTGTTATTATTCACTTTTTGATATGATGCGTAGTTTTTGTTTTATTTGTAAAAGACAGCATTGGAAATAGTAAAATTAAATTTTTAGACGAATAACACAAGCTAAGAGAAAAATGACAGAGACAAAATTTGTTCATCCAAAGAAGAGGTACAAATTTGTTATAAATCATGTTCTGATAGGATGCGTAGTTTTTGTTTTATTCGTGACTTTTTCATTTCTATCATACGGTGCACAGAACCGAGCGTGGAACGCAAGGTTCAAATTATTTCCAAATCACATATCGAGCGCGAAGCGCGAGTGTCTGGATGAGAATGTGTTCCTTAAGGTCGATAGAACCTTGAGTAAATAAATTTCCCTTTCATTCTAAAATAAAAACAAATTTAACAATCACTTCACATGTAGAGGTTTTGATAATTTTATAATATTTGCAAATAAGCTTTCTTTCCATCAAAGTCGAACACGAAGTTCAAAAATCTAGAGAAACCGAGCATAAAGCGCGATGTAAATACGTCCGAGCGCGTAGCGCAAGGTGTATACATAATCGAGCGCGAAGCGCGAGATAAATATATGATCGAGCGCAAAGCGCGAGATCCAACAGTCGCGCGCCCTAGGCGCGCTCAAACTTGCGAGCGAAGCGAGCCGCGCCAAGCGCGCGATGAGAATGTGCAAATGTGCAAATGGGACGAAGTGCACTTTGTTTCTGAGCCCCTAAAGTACATTTTAACCCAAGAAAAAAATAATCGATTTTTTGAAAACCCTAGAGTGGTGTTACTCCTTAATTGTGAATATTTTTCATACAAATTCTGCATGAAATTATGCATGAAAAAGTATATCTGTTTCCGACCTTTAATCAAAAATGATATTCGGAGTTTCGGCCAGCCCTAGAAGTTTAACACATATTTCCCAAAACAAAAAAATACGTTTTTGTACATTTTATTCAGAATCTTCAATATTAGGTGAATCAAGTTGAAAATCAACATTGCTCTTCACAATCAACTATAGAATACAAATAAATAATTAGTTTTGAAATATCACCCCCGTATTTTTCTTTTATAGGGTCCCAAAAACAGCCCATAAGTAAAAAATTGGGTTTTGTGAGTTGTTGGCGCTAATTTTTTTTGCGGTTTTTTTAAAACAAATTGTTTCTAATACATAAAATACTACTTCTCATTGCGATTATTAGATGTTTACATGCATTGTTTAAATAAATTATTATTGCCTTTAGCAGTTTTCTCTTAGAATACTGTTAGAAAGTCGCGGTTTTTCTGAATTTTATAATTAGAGTGAGATGATAAATAGAGCAAGTTAACAAACATAATTGTACAAACAATTCATTATTATTCAATACCAGAGATGAGGTGGTAACCTCATCTCCGTCAATACTATCTTCTCTTAGATCATTGCTAGAAAGTTGCGTTTTTTTCTTAAATTTTTTACTCTGTTTCGGATTTTTAGTTATTAACCAATAATGAATAAACAATGGAGAGAATAATTTTTTCAACAATCTTTCTTTTTGTGAATATATTTTTCTGATATAAAACAGATATTTGAAATATTCTTCAAA
Organism: Andricus quercusramuli; assembly: GCA_932178445.1. NCBI lineage: Eukaryota > Metazoa > Arthropoda > Insecta > Hymenoptera > Cynipidae > Andricus > Andricus quercusramuli. Next base: position 52,557 of record CAKNXH010058539.1, on the reverse strand, counting down.
TTTTTCAGATGGATCATAATTATAAATGTAAATTTTCCTTGAAGTAGTTACTGATAACTAAAAAGTTAAAGAAAAGCTGAAAATTTCAGAAAAACCCGCAACTTTTTAGCACTCCTCTAAGAGGAGGTAGTTATAGACGGCAATAAATTGTATAAACAATGATGTTTATTAACTTGCGTTATGATCTCACTAAGTAAAAAGTAGACAAAAAGTCAACAAATTTAAGAAAAAACCGCAACTTTCTAACATTATTCAAAGGGAACATTATTTTAAATATGAAATTGAACCTCCACGGATCGAAAGGGGATACGCGTGGATTCAGCCTGAGAAGTATTGTCCTGAAAGTCAATATTAAAATCATACGAATTTAATTTTAAGACCTGATTCTTGTGGAGAATTTTGAGGCGCATATTTTTTTTGTCTTGCAAAAATTTGTAGGTCTTATAGTTTTTGAAAAAATTGGTAAAAAGTAAATTTTTTGAAAACAAAAAATTTCAATCTTTTTTCACTTCAACTCGCGCTAACTTAGCCAATTTTCAGAATTTTCCAAATTTATTAACACTAAATTACTTATCAAAGTCTTCTGAAACTACTTGAGAAAGAAAACCGGGAATATTTCTATAAACAAAAAAGTTGTTAATTTTTTTTTGAGATTTTGTAAAAGTCAAGAATTTCAAGCTTCAAGCGCTTCGTTTATCGAGCGAATTTCAAGCAACGAAAAACTTCCAGTGATAAAGTTGTTGATGAGATTCAACGAAGTTTTCTGGAGCGTTTTAGATGAATCTGATCAATAGATAAAAAACTATAATGTTTTAATTTGCAAGCGGCAACCTTGACGCTGCCCTAAGCACGTGCCTCCTCGGCTAAAAACGTGTTGTCGTGGATACCAAAACAACTGGACAATACTTCTCAGGCTGAATCCACGCGTATCCCCTTTTGATCCGTAGAGGTTCAATTGGTTAAACAATTATTTTTGTTGAAATCAATTGATTATTGCCTCGCTCTAACTGAAAAGTTGAGAATCAGATGAAAAATTTAGATAAAACCTCGACTTTTTAACTCCATTCTAAGATAAAATGGCTATAAACAATAATGAACTGTTTTAAAAAATCATTTAAACATTAAATCGTCACAATAAAGTAATATTTCATGTATTAGAAACAGTATTTACCAAAAGAAACCTAAAAAAAAATAATAGTCAGCGCCAGAAACTCGCAATACCCAATGTTTCACTTATGGGATTTATTTGGGACCCTATAAAACAGACTTATGTGGGTGAATTTCAAAAAGTAATTCCTTATTCGTATTCTATAGGTAATTCTGCAGACAATTTTTCAGGGTCAACTCAATACATCTAATATTGACGATTCTGAATAAAATATACAAAAACGTCTTGCTTTCTTGCGGAAAACATGTGTTAAATTATACGGGGCTTGCGGAACCTCTGAATATCATTTTTTTTTACGCATTTATTTTTTTAGATTTGAACAAATTTGCGGGCGATGCATGAAAATTGAAAAAACAAATATTGGACCACTTCAGTCCACGTGGACTTTGGATAGACCCCTTCGGCCCCCCTCGTGGACAATCGTGGACTTTTGCCATATCCCCCCCAACTGTCCACGTGGTATATGGGTGACCCCAAATGAATTAAGGTGATTTCAAGTGACTTCACACTAATTCACGTGACTTTATGTGAATTCAAATGATTTCAAATATTTCAGGGGATTTCAAGGGACTTCAATTGAATTCAAGTGGCTTCAAGTGAATTCAAGTGACTTCAGATGTTTCGGGAGATTTCAGATATTTCAGGACGATATTTCGAAGAAGTGAGTCTTTCATTGAAAGAAGCATTTAAAATATTAAATTTTGCATAAATTAAAAAAATTATGAGGAGGCAATCGAATATTTTGATATTTTTTCTAATGAGAATATTTTAAAAACTGGAAAAACTACACGCAGCGGGAATTCAGCCCCGAACCTTACGTCACGGTCCTGAAATTCGGGATGATTTAGGCCAATATTTGTTATAAGTTTGGCTAGTCGTTCCAAAATTTCGGGATGACTAGTCTAGACGTAGCCTACTTGAAGGGATGTTTTCTCAAAACTGATCAAATATTGAGTCCTAGGACTTTCAAAATTATATTTTGGGGCCATGATAACATAAAACCCGTTTAAGAACATTCTTGTCAACGACGCAAAATTTTTTTCTTAGTAATATCATAGTCGAAGCTTTAGTTGCTGAGATGCACCTTATAAGCTTTATAGTTCATATGCTTTTGACTTTTTGGGATTCTTTGAATTCTTTGAATTAATTATAAACTGTTTAGATTTCTTTGAAGTTTTGAATTCGGATGAAGATAAAAATTGCATGTGGTTAACTCCCCTCGAATATTTAATGTTTAGTTTTTTAATTAAATTCTAATTAAATTAAAATTGCTTATTCTTTTAAATTTTCTATTTGATATAATTCCTATTTTAATATAGTTCAAGATTTTTTTTTTTAAAATTTGTCGTTTCTTCTTATAATATCTTATAGATTTTTTTTTATCAAAGAATAAATCTTATTCAAGATTCATTGCTTAAAACTAAGTAAGACTTAACATTTTCATTTGCAATTAAACAAGACTCTAATCATTTCAGTAGAAACAGACTCGTAGAAATAAAACCACTTTATTTTCATTGAAAGTATCAGAATCATATTTAATTGAAAATAAAAATTTTAGATCTTACTTATTTTTAAACAATAAAACTTGAATAATATATATTGTTCAATAGAAAAATCTACAAGATATTATAAGGACAAACGTCGGGTCTTTCAAATAACATATTGATTTCAATCAAAACATAAATTACATTAAAAACAAAATTGAGAAAAATAAAAATTGAAATCTGCAGAACAATTTAGCGACATATTAGTGACAGAATATTGGGGAAATTTAAACCGTTCTTATGTGTACTGAAATTTCAGTATCAATAACTGAACTTTTTTCGGAATCGATAGACATACAGCAAAGATACATAATATCTTTGCATACACTTTGGTTATTCGCGCTAAAACATTTTTTTTTAATCTCTTGTTTGCAGAGTTTTCAAATGCTCTGAAGTTACAACATTTTCACATACCTAGAGGTCAAAAAAGTATGCATTTTTTTCGGGCTTTAAGAAGTTATTTTCTAAGAGATAATTACTCATTAATTCACCCTCGTTTTCCAGTAACCAAAATGCACTAGGAAAAAAATCGCCAATACCCAGGATTCAAAATTGGATATGAAGGTAATTTAAAAATGTTTAATTTTGGTATTTAAGGAGATAAGATAAATAAAAATTTGTGGTTTGAAAAATTTTTGTATAATAAATTTAAAGAAAAAATAAATACATTAGGAAAATGCACAAGATCCAGGAGTCGAAATTAGAATTACAGAAAAATTTCAAAATTTGGGATTTTGTATGTAATGCCAAATTATATGTAATTGTAAATTTTTTTGCTAGTGTATATTCATACTTAAGAATTCCACGCATGCTTGAAAAAATTATAAAACCACAAGTGAAGAAAATAATTCTATGAAATAGCAAATTCCAAATTCTGAAAATTTGCTGTACTTCTAGGGATGACATTAAAATCCCCAAAAATAAAATTCTTGACACGGCCAAATTCCCGTATAATAAAATTCCAAAAACCATGAAATTCCCGAAAAGTTTATAATATTACCGAATTTAAAAATTCCCGACATGAAATTGCCTAATTATGAAATATCCGAACTAGAATATCCCTTAATTATAAAATTGTAGAATTTTAATAATTAGATACATTGTTTCTTCATAAATGTTATTTATTCATTGAAAATATGATAATAAAATATTTTTCTATCAAAGAAACTTTTGTTTAATATTTGAATTTTCATTAAATTATTGTTTCAAGTTAAAATAAAGTTCGAGCAAACAAATTACTGTAAAAACACATGCGCATCAAACAGAAAAAAATTTCTCCCTAAAATTTCTTCCAACCTAATAATATTTTCCAAACAAACTTTGCAGGATTCAAATCAGCACTAATTTATCTCGAAGTTTAAAACAAAATTTTTGTTAATTAACAATTCGATTTTTGAGAACATTTTTGTTGTAATTTAAAACAAAAGTTCTATGTACATTTTCAACCAAAATTTTTTATCCAGAAATATATATACTTTTTTCAATTATTGTCATTTTTAATTTAAGCAATATTTTTTTTTAAACTATAAACTTAAAAGAAGTTTTTTCTCTCGTATAAATATTTAATTATTTTTATTTAAAAAAATATTTATCAAAGAAAAGTTTTTTCAGCCCAGATTTATCTCGAAATTTCTGTTTAGTTTTTCTTTTTAAATTGAAAATTCAATTTTCGAGAACGTTTTTTATAATTGTTTGGAAATACTATATACAAAAAACCAGTCTCAAGCTTCAGATTTGCAAAAATTCTATACATTCTCAAATGCACTCAAATTTCGGTTCAGTCTAGTAATGAAAATTATACTTCAAAGTACGAAAAATTATAATTTGAAAAAATCTTATCTATCATTTATAGAAACATGAACGTATCAGAAATTATAATAATATTCAACAAAAATATAAACAGAATTATCTTTTTGAGGGCATTTCTCTCAAAATTCAGTTTATTTATTAACATCATATCAGTGATTCTGTCATAATTAATTTTTCATTACTCATTCCAAATATGTATTTTCAGTGTGCCTAGACATTGCACTAATAATTATTCTATTCGGAAGTGCGGCGTTTCTGTAACGAAATATGTCAAAATTTTCTAACCTTAAAAAATTTTTCTACTGCTTTACCGTCATATTTAACGAAAAACGAGAAATTCAGCGCTCGACTTCGTAGTACGGTGAGGGCAGCACCTCGATATGGCAGAAAATGTGATGTCCTATAAATATATATATAGTTCCCCCACTCTGACACCCCGTGCCGCATCTAGGCTTATAATATCTTTGCAAAAGGGACGTACGGAATTCAGGCTGGCTTCTTCCCAGTTCCTCTTGGTGAACGCTACCTAGGCTACCAGACTTTGATCCTATTTTCGTGGTGTACGCTATCCAGGTTTCCAAATTGATTATAGTTATATACCTATGAATTAAATTCTATTTAGTAGAAATGTACGAGACAGTTGTGTGAATTTAAGGTCATTGAAGACTGACGCGTGAAACTGTTGTTAAAGACTGATAGGGGTGAATCACTCCTTCGATTTTTGAAAGATTGTTTTTGACCGAACCTCTTATGTGTTATTATATACTAAATATAAGTTGCACTCGACGTTGTAAACAATTCTAAGTATGAATAAACTGAAATTGTCGATAAAATGGTCTGATTCAATCTGCATTTGCATGTCCTGGGTTTTCAATGTACAAATTATCTGAGAATACAATTTTAAATTGAATCAGTCGGCGTTTACCGTTGTAGGCCTGATAGAACTCATTTCGGATGCGTAAAATTTGTGTACCAATACCGATACTTTTAGGATTTAGCTGTTTATGTGAGGATGAAGTAACATTTCCACTTTAACTTACTAAACTTTCTGCTTTTGAAATTCGCACCCATTCCGTATCAATAGATATCAAATGAATAGATTAGATAATAATAATTAATTCATTAATTTATATTGGGTATAGTAGATTCCTTTTTGACTCATTTTTTTATAACGCTCACATTCTGGATATCCAAGAACAGACTCAGATAAAATTTGAAATCATTTCGAAAAAACTTAAATAGAGTTTGGAAAAAAAGCAATCGTATTGAATGCGGATTACGTCGGGCAAATTGTTAATTCCGGAAACCTTAAAAATATTTGTGAAATTGCAGAAAAATATTATTTTATTATATTTACCAATCGAATCAAATATGATTACCAAGGTGCTGACCAGTGTATAAACGACCCTCATTTTTTCCAAGTAGACGAAAAACTAATTAATGTGTTAATGATGAATTTGGTAAACAGTGTATCGAATGCATCTTCTGCTGCGTCACTATATTACATATCATGTTGTTGTTTCCTCATGTATTATTTGTATCGAGTAAATATTCTGCTGCCTCATCGTAATAAATATCATATGGTTGTTATCTCATACATTATTGGAGCTTGTCCTTCTGAGATATCTACATTATTTTCAATGAAAAAAATTGTCTTCGAAAGAAATGAATGTTTTCTTGACTCAGAACATGTAGGAAGAGTTTCAAGAATTAAAAAGATTGAAATTCAAATCTAAAATAGTGAACAATCCATTTTTTTATTTGGAAGAGCTTAATTGTCAAAAATTTGAGAATTTTTAGTAACAACTTTCCAAAATTGTAGAAACGTGGTGTGCTATTTTTGCCAGAAATTTCTGGATGGCTGAATACGCGCTCGTATAGAATGATGAGAAGCGAAACTTTCGAGAGCCGACATTGTTAGGAGGGAAACAGCCGAAATCTCAAAAATACTTTATATTGCGTAGCATATGTGACCTAATTTATTTCTATAACTAGTCACAGGGGTGCCTTCCCGCCCCGAACGAGAAGTTGGAAAGGGGTAAGGACCTACATTATTTCTGTGAATAGGCGGAAGGTCAGAAGTGGGAAAGGGGTAATAACATGACCGAAATTATTTCTGCGGCCATTTACAGGGGTGCCTTCCCGCCCCCCATGAGACGTTGGAAAGGGGTAAGGATGTGACCTACATTATTTCTGCGACTAATCACAGGGGTGATTTTCCGCCCCCCCCCCACGGGTCGTTGGAAAAAGGGAAGGTATGTGACCTACATTATTTCTGTGACCAGTCATAGGTGCGACTTCCTCCCTTGAGATGTTGGAAAGGGTCAGAAATGTGACCAACATTCTTTCTTTGACCAGTCACAGGGTTGCGTTTCCCCCACGACAGGTTAGAAAGGGGTATGGGTGTGACCTAATTTATTTCTGTGACCAGTCACAGGGGTGCCTCCCGCACGCAAGACGTTGGAAAGGTTTAAGGATGTGACATACGTCAATTTGGTGACCATTCACAGGAAATCCGCAAGTTCTATTCTAAGCGATTCTACACTTTGTGCCAACATTTTCCTACTTTTCTCGAAAGACATTGGTTTTTCAGAAAAACTTTGCAATATATAAAAGGTATGTTTTGAGTAGATTTTTCATGATCTTCACCATGAAAATCGAATTTGCGCCCATTTTCACTATCATATTCGTGATCTGCGTGTCAAAATATATAGGTATATGGAGTTTCAAATTAATCTGAGGTAAGCGCTTTTCGGAAGTACACCCTTTTCCAGTTACTAGTGCACATCTCCGATCATTTCATTATTTTAATTCAATTTTTTTGCTATTCTGCCGAATTCAAGTAATTTTTTCTCCATCAAAAAAAAATTTCCGTATTTAGCCGGAGTTTTTGTCATCATTTTCACATTTTTACGCGTACAAGCTACCTAAAAGACAGAAGAATTTTTTTCAATTTTTAAAATATTTCTCAATTTCGGTACAACTAGAACATTTTTTTAATTTGAAATAACACCAGTGACTTTGTGTCACTAAGATAAAGAAATTTGAATGGCACCATTTTGGAAAACACAATAATTGAAACAACAACTTAAGTTTTTTGCACTGAAACTTAAGTTTCAGTGCAAAATTTGTTTTTCTACATGACAGCACCAACATTTCGAATTTGTTTATAAAAATTTGTAAGATTATATTTGACGAAATATGATGGAAAAATTATCAGGCTCAAATCCTTTCTATTTAGAGATTTATTCATTTATATTTCAATGTGAAAGCAGGTAAATACACAAACAAGAGATAAGCCTCCAGATTTATGTTGACTAACAGATAACAATTCAGATACACCAAAGCTTCGTTATATGCTCAATCTTAGGGGTTGCCTGAAAATAACCTTGCGCATATATCGCCAGCAGCGAAACGTAAACATGCAGGGCCGCCTGAACCGTTTGCATGACATTGCGCAATCTACTTGACTGCGGAGTAATGCAGTGCGTCCCTTCATAGGCGGAGTCGCAACCGTCTCTCACCCTGTCCCCTGAGAAACTGTGGGGACGAGCAATTCTAGGAATTGCTAATATCGCCTGCAGTCGCGCGAGCATACAACGAAGCTCTGGTGTATATGGTTAGCTAACAGATCTGTGTCTAATTTCTAATATCCTGAGAAATATTCTAATTGTGAGCCAGAAATTTAAATGTTGTCTTTAGATTCTGGCGGTTGTAGTTCGAAAAAATTTCGTCACACTTACAAATAATCGCGTACCGTTAGGAAATCGTTTCGGATCCGAAAAATGTTTTTTCACAGCACGTCTGCGGAAAGTTTGATTATCCGTGCCTCCGTAGACTCTGGAAAGTTGCCGATTTCTGAGCTTCTCACTTTACACCTCTAGAGGTTGTAAAGTGAGACTTTCACTTCAAAAATCTGCTTATTCCTTAGACTCACGGTGAAAAGTATTGTACTTGACATGTGAGAAGCAAGCAATCCCCGATTCATGTAATACCATCACACTCATCGGGAATTGCCTACTTTCCACACTTGTCAAGTAAATAGCTATTTCACCAATACCACCACTTTTCGGATTTACTTTATATGTAAGGATGAAGTTTCGCTTCCACTTTAGCTTCAACTCTAGCTCCCTCCAATTCTTTAAACCACTCCCCAACCAATCCATCTTCACCTAGAATCTTTACCAAATTCTCTTGTCAGCTTCCTCTATCTTTCATTCCTCTCTTACATCCTTCTCGTACATGCTCTCATATTTGCTCTTCCCATTCACAAATTTTGCACTTTGCTCGCTTTGTGCTCTCAATACATCCCTACCAAACTAAAACTAAACCAAACTAAACCTTGCTGCTCTGGTTCATCTTCTCTCACCTCATCCCTTTCCTAAATACTTTGGTTCTCTTTCATTTTTATCATCTATACCATTTATTACATTTTGACTCCTCAATTATCCTCCTTCTGTCTGTTAATTGTCTTTCTTCGTCTCTTTTCTTCAACTCTTTATAGTTTGCTCAAGTTTCCGCTCTCATACCTCTAGCACTATAGAACTCCATCCTTTCTTGTTCCTATCTCGTTAATTGTATCGAACTCCCTCTCCTTCCTTCTACCTCCTTTAGGCACATTTTCGCTAACTTTCCTTCCTTTCCCTCCCTTAGCTTCTTCTCAAACTTCAGTGCCCTCTTTTTCGCTCCAGTACAAGAAACATCCAGTCTACCTATAGAATCACCTTATATAATTATCGTGTAACCTCTCGATCGCTTTCCTTTCCTAACATCTCTATATATCTGTACCATAGTTTAATAGCGGTCATACCAACATGTCATCAGATTGTCCTTCTCCAGTCTTTTTTAACCTTCTTTATCCTATTCGCGGTGACATATAGATGTGCATGTAGGTTATGTTCGTTTGTTTATGTTCGTTCAACACACAAGTTCGAAACTTCCAACGGGTATTGACATCGTTAGCATGGCAACCGCCAGTGCGCATGTGCACGATTTTGCATACAAGTTTTCATTCGTGGCAAGCATTAACGAATTCTTGGGCATCGCTCGTCCCACTCTTCAATTACAGGGATACTACTCCTTACTATTCCTTCGTGGACAAAACAGTCTTGAGTGGTAATAAAATGAGACCACTCTGGTGGAAATCGAGATACATTACCTCACGGTTGGTGTGGAAACGAGTACAATCAACAATAATAATAATGATTGCTATAATTATTATAGAACCAGCAGTAAGATTGGCCCGAAACATGTTGGTTCCCTAGTAGTAAAAAAAGGACGGAGAAAGGTAAAAGTGAGAGGTTCGTTTTGGTTGACTTTTTCTCCCTCTTTTTTCATTTCTTTATTTATGTCTCTAATAAGCTAAAAAGTGGGGTAGCTTGGCATTCTGTTTCTTAATTGTGAATCTTTCTCATGTTCATTTCATTTATTTTTTCAAATTAAATCCAGCAGTCCGAAGACCAATTACAGGATTACATAAAAGTAACTTAGTGGCGAACTCATAGAAAACTAAATCAATTATGAGCTATAATATTGATCGAGTATTATTTTAATTTTTATAATTGTTATAAAGTGCATTGTACTTAGGATTAAAATAGTGCGACGTAAATAGCTAGGGCCATCAAGTTACGTACCTCAGATACAAATGATTACAAGGATTAGTTGAACAAATCATGGGTATTGTCCTTGTCTATGTACGGTTCATTAAATACCACACCTAATTTGAAGATTTTGGAATCCAAATAGGTTGGGTCGTTAAGGCATAAAAAAAATCATCTAGTTCTTTATGAGAAACTTCGGGAGGATATGAGATGCTATTAAAATAAGTGTTATTACTTCACAGATAACCTTAACAGCTATTGCATTTATTTGAGGCGAGGCTTTTATAGCAGAGGTTATGTTGATACTTCCAGAGGTGAACGTAGTCTTCATAGCCATTAGTACACCCCTTCCTACCCTATCAACTCTATCATCACGGTAAACATCAAACATCTCATCGTCAAACAATTCCGAGCTCATAACATTACTTTTCAACCATGTTTCAGTAAATACAATAATAGCATCGTTAGATAGAGTGGGACGATGGTCGTGGGGGTTAAGGCGTAGGCTTTGGACCCACTCCCTCGGCTTGCGGGTTCGATTCCTGCCTCGCACTCTGGAAAAGCCTCGGTGGGCCATGCGGTGAACACTAGCCTAGCAAGGGAGTTGTTCATCTCCGCAGACTCGTGGGACCGGTACCTCTAGATAAAAGGGTTCTCTAAGTACTTAAGGCTGTTGCTCTTGGTGGTTCGGAACCCACCTTAAACTGTAGGTCCCCCTCCCACCACCAAGTAAGTGCGTGGGATTGTGAGTCCATTCCATTCATAGTTAGATAGTTCAGAAGATGAAATTGAACTAATAATTTTTGTATTAAGGCCACGCAAATTTTGGCAGTATATAGACAACTCATGAAGTGAATCCAAATCTGTAATATGCGAACAATTAAAAACCATCCACCGTGTTGGATGATACAGATTGTTTCGGCTTCTATACAATCTTGAATTCCCCGCGAATTTCTCTGATGGTGATATCTGTTTCCTTCTGCTTCTTCGTTCCTATATAATTCTTCGAGTACCTTTGTAACGCGCTGTTTGGAGGGGCTAGTGTGATCCTCCCTGAAGTCTGATCCTGCACCATATTGCGCATGCCTCTACAGTAGGTTGAGATAATCTCTCTCGCATTCGCTTCTGTGTGAACTGTAATAATGATGAGACGAGATAGACGGGAGATCTGTTGGAGAACTTTGCCAATTCGTGTTATCCTCCAAACTGTATTAGGATCATGCGTACTCAGTACCGACTTAAGGAAATCATTAACATTCACGAGGTCCAGCTTTCTTGAGTCGACGGTATTATCCTTACCTATTTGGTCTGGTTCTTGACATCCATAAAAGACGATATTAGATCTTCTAGAGATCCTTTCATATAACTCGATAATACAACTGGATGTGATATTTGGCTTCATTATCCGATCGTTAGATACACTAGTCATTCCAGACTCATGAATTTCTGTTACTTTTTCCGCCAAAACGTCGCTTCTTTCCAGAGCCTCATCTAATTTACCCATATGCCCGTCCATTTTAATTGAAACCTCGTTGATTTGATTATATACCACACCAATTTTTACTGAGATGAATTCCACAGACTCCTTCTTAGCTTCATCGAATTGATCCTTCATTGTTTTGATTATGTCCTCAGATGGAAATGCAACGTCAGAAATAAGTAAAGCGGACCGTTTATTGGGCTTCGAACTACAGCATCTTCTTTTCCCAGTAGTTCCATCAATTGCAAGCTTCAAACAGCCTAGGTGATAAAAAATACCATATTGACAGGATGAAGCATCCTCGATGCTTTTGGCGTTACAGTGGTTACAGAGTCGATCCGGCATGATTTCGAAGTGAACATATGCGAATTGATAAATTAACGACTGAGATTTTCAGCAAAGTTCGTTAAGTGGAATACACATTCAGACACCACACAGTACTCCAGTATGAGTCATCAACAGATGAAAGCCAACGAGACGTAAAGGAACACTAGGCTAGCATCCAAATGTCGATTATGAGGTCTTATCCATACTCCATCCTTGAGACAAAAATGTTATCCAAATACATTGCACTTGAGTAAAAAAAAAATTTCTTTCCTACTCTCAAGCTTTTTTCTGTAAGCTGTCTTAAGCTAAGTATTTGATCTGTACATGATCTTCCTGGCATAAATCCACTTTAGACTTCAAATATCTTCTCTTCTGTTACTTGCAGTACCCTACGAATAAGTATTTTTGAGTATATTTTACTTACGGTACTTAATAAGCGGATACCTCTGTAATTATTGCAGTTGCTTTTATCTCATTTTCTTTTTTATATTGGTACGATAATCGCTTTTCGTCAATCGTCTGGGAATCCTCCTGTCTCGATGCACAAATTTATCAATTTGCACAACCTGGGAGGTATGTAGTTGCCACCGTATTTAAGAATTTCAGCGCTAATACTGTCTACACCAGCAACCATACCATTTTTTAAGTTCTTAATTTTATCTCTAACCTCAGTGACACAGACTTTTTGAATTCGGTATTCTAACGTATTATGTTCTATGCCGCAGTTCTGTTGCCCTATATCTTCAGCTCCTAATAATTCTTTGAAAGAGCCTTTTAAAGCGTCTACTATTCCATCTGTATCATGTAGCATTTCATCTTTGCTGTTTCTCATGCTGCCAAACTCTGTACTTTTACTTTCCTTCATCTCTTTAAATAATAATTCCATGATTCCTTCAAAGTCGTTTTGTATTTTCTTCTCTTCTGTTCTGTTTTTATCTTTATTTTCCTTGACTAGTCGTTTAACTTTCCTCTTTTTGTATCTGTAATCATTTTCAAGTCTATTTCTCTTCTCATCGCTAAGACCTGTGATGTTCACCGTTCTCTTATATGCTTCTTTCTTTTCTTGTTGGGCTGCTTCAATTCCATCATTTCACCATGCATTACATTTGCGAAAACTGCCGAACGTCAGTTTATCCAAACACTTACGTTGCTTTGCGAATCCTCCTTACTTTACCCGTTTCCGTCGTAAGTGCTAAAAGGTCGTTTTTGAAATTGAAGGTAATTGATCATTATCTACGTAATACAATGCCAGACGTCAACCTTTTACTTGAAACTATGTAGATTTTTACGGTTGAATAATCTTAATGGTTTTCGTAAAATAAATATATCATTAAACAATAACAAGATCTACTTCACATGATTACTTTCCCTCTAAAAATAATTAGGATATAATGTATTAATTTATTGAACTACCAATTCATTTATAAATGATTAATTATTATTTATTAATATCCATTATGATTATTATCGATAATTATTATTTATTATGATTATTATTAATTATTATTATTATTATTTCTTATGATTCATTCTTCATTTATTATTCTAATTTTAAATTAGAATAGTTCTAAACATTTTGATTTCAAAATTCATATAAAAAGGGGCGGCAAATTGAAATTTGCCTCCGGGCGGCCGACAGTCTAAAGCGGCCCCTGGATCTGAGTCTAATTTCTAATATCCGAGGGAATGCCCTAAGCAAGATATTTAAAATTTGAAACCTATACTCATTTCGGATCCGTAAAATGTTCTGGGTCACGACCGACACCTCTTTATAACACGTATATTCCAGATTTCTCGAAATATCTCATCCTTTTCTCTTCATTTCTTCTTCTAAGTCTGAGTAACATATATATATATATATATATATATATATATATATATAATAATATGTGGATTCAGTGGACACCCTTGTCTTATTCCTCTCAACAATCAGAAACTATCTCCTACTTGCTCTGCTGCCTTTGCCCTGCTTTTCGTCTCTATACAAATATTTGATACTCTCTTCATTAAGGCCTCTCTTATTATCTTTTTCACAAAAATATTTTCTATTCCAACTCAGTCTAGTGAGTGAAACGCCGCATTTAAGTCCACGAATATTGCCATCATTCCCTCTTCTTCCCTTTTAGTCCTTTTATTTGTTCATCATCCCCAATCAGTTCTTAAATCCTATCTATTTCGGTGACTCTATTTCTTTTTCGTCAACTTCCTCGTTCAATCTCTCCGACCAAGCAGTTACATATAGACATAGAGACTTTATACAATGTTGGCATTAGCATCGCTACCCTGTAATATTAAACCTCTACCACGACCACTTCTTTCCGTAGCTGTGTCCACTCCTCTCCTCTCCATAATCTATTGCATATTACCCATGCCCATTCCTTTAGATACTAGCCCCCCCCCCCACATATTTGCAAACTTTATTTGGATTCTCATCTATACCACGTGCTTGTATATCATTTATTATTCCTAACTTCTTGACTATTTCTTCCCTTGTTGTGTCCTCTCCCTCGCCTCTTTCCTTACCATACATTCTACTTTCCTAACTTACTTTTGTTTTGTTTCTCGAATGAAAAATCTTTCTTTGCTGAAAATTCTAGTCTTGTGGTGAAAATTTGTCTTTTTAGTTTGCAAATTCATCCCTTTTGTTAAAAATTTCAGCTTTTTTTTTTTAGATAAAAATGATTTTTATTTTAATCAAAAATAGTTGAATTCAAGCGTTCTTGGTTTAAAATATGAATATTTATTTTTGAAATGTCAAATATTGCATGTTTCAATTAAAATTCATTTTTTTCGGCGAAGAATTCAATTATTTGGTTAAAAGTTGAACAACTTTGTAGAAATTAATTTTTCATTGCTAAAGAATGTACCATTTTGTTGAAAATTGATTTCTTCTTTGTTTAAAAATTAATTATTGTAACTGAAAATTTAACTATTTCATTTTTGGTTGAAAATGTATATTTTTTAGTAGAAAATTCTACTAGTTGGTTGAAAATTGATGTATTTTGCTGGAAATTATTATTTTTTTAAATTGAAAAATCGACTACTTTGTTGAAGGATGAACCATTTTTTTTAAATTCGGTTTTTTTATTAGGAATTAAGTATTTAACTTAACATGTAACTAACCTATTTTTGGTTGAAAATTTGTCTTTTTTTAGTTAAAAAATGGAAATATCTTAAATTTTCTATGAAAATTTTTAATCTTGGAAAGTTAACGAAAGCTTCAAAATTTCAGAAATTTTAGGAAATAATTTAAAATTGTTTGAAGTTCCTAAAACCTTTCGAAAGTATTAAAAAGGTTATTCTCCCGAAATCTTCAAGAATTAAAATTTTATTTTAAATTTCCTGGAATCCTCTCAACATATGATTCTTTTTCAAATTCTTTCAAAACTTCTAAAACTTCTGAACTTCTTTTAAAATATTTCCGAAAGTTTTCCTGAAATTTGTCAGAATCCTGTAAGATTGGAGAAATTGTCTGAAAGTCTTCAGAACTCTGCTAAGACGTACTTTGAATCCTTCATAACTGAGAATTAATCTTTTAAAATGAAAACAAATAATTAACAAAATTTCCAATTATTATCTAATGATCGGTACCGGTAATTTTTTGCTACCGCTTCCAACAATTTGTTTACCCGTACATTATTTTCAGTTCAAATTTTCTCTTTTAAAGGTGAAGTTTTTACCAAATAATGTTGTATGCTTTAATAAATGAATAGCTGAACTTTATATCTGCTTATAAATTAATACATAGGGACGTACGGAATACAAATAATTCCCGTTTTCATCAATTCAATTGATATATAAGCTTTGATAAATAAAATTGATAAAGAGTGTTATCAATAAAAAAAAAGTTCCTTTCGCTAAAACGGCTTCGCATTAATATAGGAACAAAATTAAATTTACCAAAATTTTGTATTTGTTTATCTCTTCAGAACTTGATGCAAAAGAAATACAATGTATTAATTGTGGTAGAATCGTAAAAAAAGGATTTGTGAACTACATTTTGATGATCACTAAAAAATTAGCGATTGTTATCAATTCTGATTGACATTAATATTCTAATGTAATTACCAGTTGCATGTAGGATTTCAATCAGACTTTGGCTTACAAGCAACATCATATATTACTTTGACATTTTTTTTTAATTAATGGTGAAGAGGATTGTTTATACTAGGGTTCAGATTCTCTACTTTATAATTCCTCATGATTGTATTGCTGGGACCTACTGGAGTTTCACTTATTTCTTCTCGGGTCAATGGGGTAACTCTGCCGCTCTCCATGTTTATCTTTGCTCGTCTTTTAGTGTGTTCACTATATGTATACATTCCAATAAGAACATTATAATTCTTCATTATTGCAAAGACGTCACCATCGACTGTCGATATAACAATTCTTTCTTCTTGTGGTATAGGCGCATATTTGTTATATCCTATTCTCAATTCAATTGGTTTATCGGCAGGAAAAGTATATCTTCGAAGTTCGAATATCCGATGAGGATTTGAATAACTAATAAGCCGAATGAATCTTAGTTCCACAAGTTCATTTCCAGGCCTGTCAGAAGAAGAAATCCTTACAACGGAATTATGCCTGGCAGCAGGTGAACTGGACCTGGCTCGAAGAAGATACTCGGTAGGAGGAAGAGATCTCTCAGGCGAACGATTCATTTCAGAAGGATCAGACGGTCTACTACGAGGAACAACAGGAATTGGTGCACCATTAGGTAAACAATCGAACTGCGAACTTAAATCTGCAACAAGAAAGAGAGGGATATATTGTTTGCAATGCTTTGGTTTTTTTGTTATGCTTGGGTTTTTTCAACGGAAATGGGTCATATTTTAATCAAAGTGGCTAAACCTATGTGAAAATAAAGATGTATTCAGGACAGCTAACAAGTTTCAAGAAATTCAGGGTATGCTTTGGTATTTTACAGAGAATTGAATACGTTAACAGGCAAATCAGCAATTAAAGTCTGCTCTACAACAGTGTATTATGTCGTTCTTCAGAAGTGAAAAATTTAGGTTAGGTTTGAGTTTTTCAACCAAATATACCGCTACCACTTTACTGTTCTGCACAATTTTTTTTCTTGTTTATGTTACTATTTAATTTTTTGATGTAACGATGCGTGACAATTTTTTCAAACAATGAATTAAGGGTTATGTCTTATGTCAAAATTGGCATTTATAATACAAAATGATTAATTCTTGCGAAAAGCTAACAAGTTGTGAGAGTTTAAGGGTTTTCGTTTTTTTTTCTACGGAGATGAATATTCCAAAAGAAAAATTCATCAGGGATTAGAAAAAAGCATAACATGTTTCAACCGTTTGAAGTTATGTTTGTGTTTTTAAAGTGGAAATGGATATTCTAAATGAAAAAAATAATTAAATATTGAGAAAAGGTATGAAAAGCAACATCAATTGGAGGTGATGTTTGTATTTTTTAACGAAAAAAGAGATTATGAACAAATATCGCTATAAATACAGTGAAAAGCTTAAATCTTCAAAGCTTGAAAAAATCAAACGTAACCATTTTTAACATTTAAAGGTTATTCTGCGGTTTTTATAACGATGATGGATACTGGAATAGGAAAAATCGTAAAGTATATTGGCAAAAACGATTGGCATTGCACAATTTGAGGTTATTTTTATGCTAATTCATTGAAAATTGGTATTTTAAAGAAAAAAATCATAAATTCTTTATGAAGGCTGATGTTTGTTTTATGATATCATATAATGTTGATAAAATGTAAAAATAACCTTAAATTCTTGAAGCTTCTTTTAGCTCCCCGAATAATTGATGATTTTTCATCTGGAAAAATTGTATAACTAATTATGCACGTCAGGTATTATTGCGAGAAGACATGAGGTTTCTTCTACGGAATCAACCAAATACTATTCGAAAATGACACCTTCTAATCATAATTATTCATTCAATAACAATTTCTGGTTATTCAAACAAAATTAATTACCAAATGCACTATTTGGTTATTTTTCGACGTATAAACCTGGTTCTTCTAAGATAATGAAATTTAAATGACTAATCTCTAAACTTTAGGTACATTGAGATCAGGGATGTCCTCGGATAGTTCCCTGACTCGATTCTTTTCTCCTTCAGCGCGTCATCGACGCGCACGTACGTTTGCGCTCTACCCAGGAAAAAAGAACCCATTGAAAAGGCGCCTCCGTGAATTGCGTTTCTGTCGTTTGCAGATTGAGATTTTTAAAACTGAATTGGTTTGCGACTATGTGAAACGGTCAGTTTCTCGAATGGTTTTGAATCTGCAATGTACTACAATGTCCATTCCAAGCAAAGACATATTGAATCGGTTTACCTCATTTTGAATGAGACCTATTTTTTCAGGTTAGGCTGCCATATTTCACATGATTTTTAAAATTTATAAATTATTGATAGATTAAGAAAAATCATACGCAAGGATACTAGATTCCTTTTGCTATTTTAGTTCAAGAGAATGTAAAGGCTTTTGTGGCTTATAAGCCTGTCAAAAAAATAATAACGAGTAAAATTCTGTTAAAAACCAATCGGCGACAATCTAGAATTCCAGTGACAGATACGCTATTCAAACGACTTCGAAACCCATTCAAAGCAAGTGAATGGATTTTTGTTTCCTGGGTACTTATGACTTGATTTTTACTCACTAACTTTAAAATTACTCTGAAGAAATTAATATAGAGCAATGCATTATTAACTATTCGGCAGTCTACGAGCAGTCGTAGTATATCTAGTCGAAACTATACGAGTTTGTACGACTGATACTTAGTTAGCTTTCAATTTCTAAAATTTAATTCAATTCACGCCCGCTTGAATTAAATAGATTTTACGTAAATATTAATTCCAATTATTCTAATTTTCTTGATTGGTTAATTTGCTCATTTGTCAGATTTTAAGGTTAGGTTGGTGGGAGGAATGATTATGATACTTACCAGATCACAGAGTTCCATTCAATTATAATTAAGGGTTAATTTTTTCGTTGCTGCGTACTTCTTTCATTTCATACTGCAGCAGCTCAGAATATTTGAAAATTTAAAAGTCATAATATCCTTTCAAAATGGGAAGCCAATATTTATATTACGCTACTGAATGACCTCTCACAAATTCCTAAACGAAAGGGTGTTACATATGAAGGGATCGCGGTCTAAACCTGTTAACTGACATTTTTGAAATTTTATATAGCGACGGGAAAACGATTTCATTTTGAAAATTGTAAAGATTTATTCAAACCTCTAAGTTTATTTTGTTGAAGACCGCAATACTAATAATATACATAAGATTTATAACAATTCTAATGAAATTGAACTTTTTACAGCGGTTTGATTATTTACGTATGTTATCTGTAAGGGGTCCCGCGGTCTAAACCTGTTATCTGCAGTTGCGCCCTCCTGGGGCGCGAGCGTTTTCATTTTTTCCCCTCGTTCGCCGTTTTATTGCTCTCTCGGAACACCTACAGAAAAGTGTTATATATCAAAATGTTCTATGAACAATGTTGAAAATGAAAACTAGTTGTATGAATCAAACAAGTTACTTACCACTGTTCACGATCGCTTGTAAACAATCGCGTGGCTCCAAAACTCACTTCACGCGTTCACACACTATGAAACACACCCAGTCACACGTTCCACTTAGTCTTTTTATACGAGTTAGCTTAGCGAAACGGATTGGAAACACGAATTCTCCATAAGCCGCCATAAGTAGTTAACAGGTTTAGACCGCGGACCAGTGCTGCAGATAACTAAACGCGTTTTTCAAAAATTCATAAAGAAACAAAAAATGATAACTTCGACATGCGGCTGGAAGGATAGTGGATGCATATTAAAAAACTTCAATAAAGTGCAAAAAAGTCGATTTCGAAAAAAATGTCAGTTAACAGGTTTAGACCGCGGACCCTTCATATAGACCTTAAGAATGTAGGTATTACGTGAAACGAGTGCGAATTGAAGAAAACTGGATAATTGCGTGCGCATTCGTCAATGAAAAAGAGGGGATGAACGGATCTAATGAATGGAGAGATCCACTCGATACGAGGACGGATCGAAGGTCGAAGGACGTCACTCTGCGCTCGATACCGATAGCAACAGGTGCTTTGGCCTGGACGGGCTCCTGGCACTTTACAACGAGCTCCAAATTCGTGACAGGTCGGGGTTTCTGTGTGAAGCTAACTTTCAAACTGATGATTCAGGAATTGTCCTGGAGGATCCTAGTGTTTAACAAACAAGTTAATGGTTAGGAGTTTATATGCAAAAGAATTTTAATATTAGATAAATTTAAATAGCATCAATTATGTGGGCCGTAAGGAGTTTGATTCTTTTTTAACCCGTTAAAATATGGGAACTTAACAATAAAACCCTTGGAACGCTAACATAATCTAAATGTTATCATTTTGTTCCGTTGAAAACTAGTTCATTGAACAACAAATAATTTTTGAAAACTTTGAGAAAATGATTTTTCTTTAACCCGTTCCAAATATGGGCACTCAAAAATCTTTTTTCTGGGCCTTTTAAATAATGCTACCTGATGATAATTGTAGTTTCCAACTCGTTAAAAAGAATAAAATAAGTGCGATTAATATTTGTAGAATTGAAGCTAAATTGAATTTTTAACCCGTTTAAAATATGATATCTCATTCAATGAGCTATTAGCCATTACAAATCTAATAGTTAACACTTTATAATTCGCGAAACAATATCTAATAACACGAAAATGATCCTGGACATTCACAATGGTAAAGAAAATTGAAATTAGTAAGGTTTGCGAAAATGAATATTGAGAATCCAAAATAGTGTATAGAAAGCTAAATGAGATCAGAAAGAAATCTTCAGAAATCCCTTTTCGCTTTTATGATCCCACACTCTTTTTTTTCATAAAGTTATTTTACTTAGAGTTTGAAATCTTAATCGTGGTCGCTAATAAAATCATTCATTTCAGGTTTAATGCTCAATCAGGATTGGTGCCGATGTATATATTCGGGACCAATTTCCTGAACTGAGAAAATTGAATCCGTCGAAAAATCAGCGGGTATAGACATGTTTCTATAACTAAGATTTAGCGATACAATAGAATTTAGAATCAAATTAGCTGAATTAAATAAAAAATTGAACCCTTGTTAAAGATTAATGATCTTAAAGTTAAATAATGATACAATACGCTTCTTGAGCCGAAAGGGGAGTGGCATATACGTCCGGATGAGATCGCCTTTCGTTCAAGAATGCTAGGGAGCCAGAATTTCAACTCTGCTGTGCGGTGGAGTTCCAGGGTGGCAGTTGTTAACAAAAACGTCACATGCCTCCAGCTTTTCGGCTGTAACCGAAGCGTGGCTGCATCTTCCGGTACCTTATCTTCTTCTTCTTATTCTTCTTTGTTTTTGGCCTTTTGAACCTTATCTCTAACAAACCGGTAGCAATCGCCCTTTCTCTCATGAGTCATGCGCACTGCGTCCTGATTCTTGCCCGAGAAGAAGGAAGCAGGCGCTAATTCATCCATTGTTCTGACTTTCTAAAGTGTTGATCATCAAAATGGAAATTGAATTGAGAAATTTTGAACGCCTAATCGGTAAGAAGGCTTGCATCGAAAAGTATTCGGGAATTTCCTGTTCAATGGTCACGAGACAATTATTGAATCATTTTTGATACCGTTTTTGTCCTCGCGTTTTGAATCCCCATAGTCGTAGAAGTTATCTCTTAAACTGAGTCGAATCTTTCAATTCAATTCTCAGCCGAGTCGGTTCGGAAAATTGGACTCAATTCTCAGCTGAATCGAATCGTTTTATAGTCAGTTCAGTTCGACTCATGCGCATTACTACTTATGACTTATTAGGGCTAGGTCATTGTTTCTTTTTAGAATTACTCGAAATTTCGTCTACATTGATTGAAATCGAGAACAATCGTTCGTCAAATTAACAAGTTCTAAAGTACGGATACAAATTTCAGACTTGGGGTTTTAGCCTCTTTTTGGAAAAATCACGGTTTTTTAAAGAGTCATAACTCGGTGCCTATTAGAGATAGAAGGTTCTTTTTTTTATTTTCTTAGAATTTTCTCAAGTTTAATTTTTGTGTTTAATATTTTGCTTCAGAATGCAATGAGGCGGGTCAATATACACAAACACGATTTTTTAAGCTCTTTTCAAAAATAGTTCCGGGTCACGTCGTAGTAATTTCTAGCAAATTTGGAGTTTTTAACTGGACTCCTCAGTAATGTGTTTTGGAAAAAAACGCACTTCACCTACTTCATAGGGTGAAAAAGTACCAGATGCCTGGACAAATTATTAATAAAATATCAATGTAATGTTCTAGAATATCACTTGTAAATTAATTGCAAAAAAAAGTACCTCAAACTTTAAAGAAATGCGCAAACAGCGAATTCCTTTATGCCGTTGTTTATGACAATCACACTTTTCATGAAACATCAGTTTACTATTTTGAAATATCATAGGAAAACCAATGAAAACAAATTTCCAAAGAAACTACATTAAACTTCAAAAAATGGCACGAACAGCGAATTGGTTTATCCAAATTGTTTATAACAATCACATTTTTCATAAATAAAGTTGGGTAGGCACACAAGGAATGAAAACTTTACCCGCACATCTCGGTATTTTTCTGGTTTTACCCACGCTTGTGGGGAACTTTTGACAGTTCTAACGATTCGGCAAAACAGCCTTTATGAAGCCGCACTTATCCGATTTGCCTGTTACACCAACCATCAGCTAACTTCACTTCAGCGATTCAAAGCTAGTGGCTTCCAATTTTCAAAACTGTGGCGACAAGCTTTATGATAACAAAATACAAAATATAAATTTTGCCCACCGAGGGTAATATTTGTGTTTTACCAATGCGAACAGGTAAAAATACGAAATTACCTGCAACACTATTTACCTTAAGTTTTTTCTGTGTACCCAGTAGTCTGGTAAGGTAGATTATCATATCATACATACTTCCTTTTTTAGTGCTAGCGACACAGAATCGGTACGACAGAGACCTACAGTATCGGTATGACAGATACCCTCGAACCGAGCCTTACGAAAAGATATGACAGGAAAAAAATAACAGGTGTGTCATTTTTTTCCTACCATTTTTTTTTCTGTAATTTTTTCGCGACCATAAGAAAATGACAGGGAAACGATAGGCAAAATGACAGAAAAACAACAGGCAAAACGACAGCCGAAAATGACTGGCCCTAATTGGCCATAATTTATAATAATATCTTGTGGACATTATAAATTATCGACGACTTGCAGATTTATTCGTAAACTATTTGAACTTTCCTGTAACGCTTGAAAAATCATTAGCAAAAGAATACTATAATGGGAATTTTCATGATGAAACACCTTTTTGTAGCCTATGTCTAATTCCGAATTATTTTCCAACACATCAATTGTGGACTGTGTTCGATTTGCCATTTTAAAGCCTTCTTATCCTTACAAAGCGCTAAACTTAAGTACCACGGTCAACAATTTTATTTCAGAATATTTTCAACTTTTTTCATTCCCTTAACAAGTTCACTGCGTGCTCCCAATTCTATGATCCAACAAAGCATGGTCTCGCCACGCGCATCTAAAAAAAAGTGAACCAATCAAAGGGTCCATAGGTTGCGCGTGGAGAAACCATACTTTGATGGATCATGGAATTAGGAGCACGCAGTGAACTTGTAAAGGGAATGAAGAAAGTTGAAAATAGTCTGAAATTGTTGCCTGTGGTACTTAAGTTTAGCGCTTTGTAAGGATAAGAAGGCTTCAAAATGGCAAATCGAACACAGTCCACAACTGATGTGTTGGAAGATAATTCGGAATAGAGACACAGGGTGCAAAAAGGTGTTTCATCATGACAATTCCCATAATAGTTTTCTTTTGCTAATCATTTTCAGCTGTCGTTTCGCCTGCCGTTTGCCTGTCATTTTCCTTGTCGTTTTCCTGTCATTTTCTTGTGGTCGCGAAAAAATGACAGAAAAAAATGACTGGAAGAAAATGACACACCTGTCATTTTTTTTTCCTGCCATATCTTTTCGTAAGGGGATTCTAACCTCATAACAGTGCACCTGAATAACATTTTTATCAGACATAATTAAATTTTTTATTGTCCCTCCAAAAAAGAATTTGGGCAAGTCCGTTACAATATTTGATAGCTTCTCCGAATTCTGTTTCTGTGTGCAACTAGAACTAGAGTGTCGTAAGACATAAAGGGCATATTATATATTCAATCATTAAAAAGTAAATCAATTTATTCATATTTATTAAACTCTTAGCTAAGGGGTAAGAATGTAAAACTACATTCCTTTTGTCGTATAAGATCAACACCTTTTCATTTATTACAAATAAACTCAAATTTTAAGAAAAATCTACTATTTTAAATAAAAATAGTATGCCTCAAACTCCAGGGTCTCAATATGGTTTTAGTAGAAAAAATAACTTTTATTTTTGAAATCGCACCAGACTTGGTGGTCATTATAAATAGGCATAGAAATTATTCTTTTGGGGTATATTAATGTCTATAAGTGAATTTCATTTTTTTTAAACAACAGAGACATTGAATTTTGTGCCGTACCGAGTATCCCATATTATACTATACTTTTGTATTTACCAATAAAATTAAGGATGATTGCCAAGGTGATGACCAGTGTATAAATGACCCTCATTTTTTCCAAGTAGAGGAAAAACTGTTCAAAATGTTAATAAAGAATTTGGTTAAATGTTTAACGGATGGACCCACTGAATTTATATGACATATATGGTCGTTATCTCATGTATTATAGACGTGAAATTTGTCCTTCTGAAATATTTACATTTCATCAGCCAGAATTGAGGAAAAAGATATACGATCATCGCAGTCGCCCGTGAGAGCGGTGATATCGAAATTTTTTTTCGGACTTTGTACCTGAACTCCAACTCGTGCTCAGGAATGTTGTAGAGAAAAATCTAACGCAGACGCAAAACTGACACAAACTGACTTATCGCGATTAGTGAAGTCACAAGTAAAAAAAGGTCATCAACCCATTTTAATATGTAATAGGTGTTTACGTCACTTTAAAATGGCAATAATGCCTAACAAAGAAGAACGATAGAATATATTGAGATTCAAAAATGATAAAAATAAAGAAGAAGTTCCTTTCGTTGTTTATGCTGATACTGAATGTTTTTTAGAACCAATAAATGACACATATTCAAATTCAAAAACTAAAGTGTATCAGAAACATGTACATTATAGTATAGGTTATTACATGCAATGTAGTTTCAATGATTCTATTTCTTATATTAAAGTCTATAATAAAAAAGATTGCATAGATTAGTTCATAGATGAATTAAAAGAATTAGCTAAAAGGTTTGAATCATATTTTAAAAACATTCCACCAACAGAATCCGTCAATTAATAGCAACAAAAGGATTTCAATTTAGCTAAAAACTGTCATACTGTTATAATTTAGCTAAAAATTGTCATATTTATCTAGCTACGATTCTCATTCTTCAATTAAAACTTTAGAAAGTCGTTTTACAGGGGGTTTTACATTATTACCTGTAAATAAAAATAAATATATGTCTTTCACTAAACATGTGGAGGGTACAAATGTAAATCTCAGGTTTATTGACTCTTTCAGATTTGTCACTTAGTTTACAGAAATTAGCTTCATATCTCAGTAATGATAAAAAAGTAATTATAAGAGAGCACTGTAGAAATTATTCTGAATTTAATTTATTATTTTTAAAAACTGATTTGTGTGTGTGTCTTTTTTAAGTCAACTTAATTTAAATTTAATTTGAATTAATGAATTAATTATTAATTCATATTCTCAAAACTGATTAAAATATTGAACTTGAGATCTATATTTAAAAAAATCTATGATTTAAATTGACTTTAGTTTAAAAAAAAGATCTGTTAAATTAATCACTGATTTTTAACCTTTTTTCAGCAATGTAATTCATTTACATCATGGAGGAGGTCCGCGTAACTGTTCAGTGGATGATGCGTGTCCCTTTGGCCACCATCAAAGAGGGGGTCAGGACGGCCTTGCTCACTTATGTAGCTGAGCTAGCGGCTGAGAATCTTCCAGAAAACATTGAGATGCAGGTCGAAGTTGAAGGTATGAACACAACCCTGAGAGTTCTCAGCCCTGGGAACTACTGGTTCCAAAGGAGGAGCACAAGTGCAAATTAATTTTTCATCATACCCTAGGGAAGAAACTGACAGATCAGTGTAAATGGTGATTAACACCGCCAATGTGTTTAACATCAATCAAAGTAACTGGCGGTGTTGAATACCGCCATTTACATTGATCTGCCCCTTTCTTTCATAGGGTAGAAAACTCGATTGTCGAACCGCTCTACAGGCATCTCAAGTCGAATTTCGAGTGAAGCAAGGGCGGATATCACACGCGTGATTTTTTTTCATCCCTCATTATGCAAAGTACTATGGAAAAAATTAATTTTATTGAATTTTTTGAATACATTTTTTATAAAATAAAATAATTTTCATTAAGGCCTATTCCGCTTTTTTGGTGTTAAAAAATTTTTTTTATTACAAAAAAATTTTTGCCGACATGTTTCAACCTGAATTCAGGTCCTTTTCAAGGCATAGTCTAGAAGGAAAAATACATGTGTCAAAAATTATAAAAATGGAGATTATTCAATCTATATGTATATATATATATATATATATATCGTTGTTTACCTAATTAGAGTAAGAAAAGAAAAACCGCTGAAGATTATGTTGAGTACTTCAGTATCCTTAACATTTTTTTTATAAAAAATAATTTAGCTCTCTTGTAAAATTGTTAAAAATGTGAAAATTTTAAAAACGTATCATTTACGGTATAACCTTAAAAATCCCATCTGAAAACATAAATTGTTTATGAATGAGTTAGATTATTGATCTAAAAAGTTGTTTTAAGTAATTAAGTAATAGTTTTATAAACTTACAGGAAAAGTTCCTTGAGATTATATAATTAATAAACTACATTTTGTAAAAAATTGCGGTTGACGCGCTTCGGTCTATTCAAAAAGTCATGACAGTTATAAGGATACTAATAGTAGATTTAGAGGTTAGGTTATGCATTTATATATATATATGTGACTAAAAAAAGCGCGTAGAATTCAAATCAAGTTGCGTCATTATTTTTGTTTTAAAACGTGAATATTGGAAAAAAGTTTATGTTGTAAATTGTTAAAACCTTGAATGTTTGTTTTAAAATTAACTGTATTATTGTTATGTTAAATATTTATCATTATTATTAAAAATTTAGAGTAAAAATAGCAAAAATTTATAACGTATCATTTACGGTATAATCTTTAAAAAATTTTGTTTAAAACAGGAATTATTTATGAACGAGTTAAAGATTCTTTGAGATAATGCAATTATTGAATTATATTTTGTATTAAATTATGGTTAATGAATTTTGGTTGAAACAAAAAACTACTTGATAGCTATAATTTTACTAATAGATATATGTGACTAAAGAAAAACCGTGAGAAATTTAAATTAAGTTATATCCGTATTTTTATTTTGGAATGTGAATATTGGAAATAAGTGAATTATAAATATTGCTAAGACCTTGAATGTCTGTTCTAAAATTAACTGTATTATTGTCACGTTGAATATGTATCATTTCTAAAAGATTGCGTTTGTCTTCATTTAATTCAAATTCAAGAATTGAAACATTATTAATGTCAAAATCGAAAGTATGTGAGTATTCATAAGCGTGTTTTGCTAAAGCTGTATTTTGCAGATTATTATCAATCGATCTTTCATGTTCTCTATTTCTTAGATATAATGGTCTACTAGTTTGGCCAATATAGTTTTTTTTACAATTTTTACAAGTATGTCTGTAAACACAGTTGCATTTTTTTCCTTTTTCTATTTTATCTTTAGTACTTCGAAATAATATTTTATTGAATTTTTGTTCAACTGAAAAAACTAATTGGATGTTACATTTTTTGAAAATTCTAAAAAGACATTCGTCATAACCTGCAATATATGGTAAAACTATTAATTTTTTCTTTTCTGAGTTCAATTTTAAATTGTTATTAACTTGTATATTTTGGTTAGTCTTTTTGATATTCTCATACCGTTCAGCGATTTTAATTTTTAACAATTCCAGTGGATAGCCATTTTTTAAAAGAGTACTTTGTATTAAATCAAGGTTTTCTTTATGGTATTTTACATCAGCTAATTTTACAGCTCTGTCTACTAATCCGTATATTACTCCGATTTTATGATAAATAGGATGACATGAATTATAGTTCAAAAAACGACCTGACCAAATTGATTTACGGAACCAATTTGTTACAATTTTGTTGTTTTCTATTGTAAGACTTAAATCAAGAAAGTTAATTCTTTCATCTTTTGCCAATTCTATGGTAAATTTTAATTTGTGATCTGCTTGGTTAAATCTTTGTAAAATGTTGTCAATTTTGTCTTTTGGAATACATAAAAGAGTGTCGTCGATGTACCTAAAATAAAATATAATAGGATATTTAACTGATTTTAATATTTTTTGTTCAATATTTTCCATAACTAAGTTTGCTAGAGCTGCTGATATGGGTGATCCCATTGGTAGGCCGTAAATTTGTTGATAATATTTATCATTGAATTGGCAATAAGATGATTCTAGACACATTTTTAAAGCTTTATCAAAATCTTTTTTATTAAGAAAAGTGTGTGGTTCAAGATCTTTCTATCTTTTCATAACTGTACTTCTAATTAAATTCCAAGAAATGTTAGTGTACATAGAAACAATATCGAGCGATATGACAGTATAATCATTTGGAATAAAAATTTTGTCTATTTTGTTTTTGAAATCCCAACTAGCTTTTATGTGGTTATTATTATGCCCAACAATTTTTTGCAAAGATTTTGATAAAACTTTTGACAGATTATACAAAGGCGAACCTGGGAAAGATGTAATTGGTCTGAGCGGATAATTGTCTTTATGAAGTTTTGGTAGTCCATAAAAACGTGGAGCTGTACCATTAGTACAATTAAGATAGTTGTAAGTGTTATCATTTATTACTTTATTGTTTTTGAAAATAGTTAAAAGTTCTCTTAATTTATTTTGAAATTTATTTGTTGGATCTGTTTTAAGTGTATTGTATGTTGATTGATCATTTAATAATTGTAAAGCTTTATTGTTGTAGTCAGTTTTATTCAATATGACACTTTTGTTGCTTTTATCAGCTGAAGTTATTATGATATCATTATTATTTTTTATAAATTCTTTTGTTTTGTTAAATTTTTGACGTAAATTATAATTATTAACAGTAAACTTGTTAATATTATATATCCAATTTTGAGTCCAGTAAACTATATCACTTCTTACTAAATTTCTTAAATCTGGTGTTATGTTTTTCATATTATATTCAACATTAGTTATTAACTTTGCAATAGGAAAATTTTTTTTATTGTATGGTAAAGCGAAATTTCCGCCCAGACTAATTATTTCTTTTACATCATTTGGTATTTCTTTATTAGATAAGTTAACAATCCAATTCTGAGAAATTCCTTATAATTTGATTTTTGAAAAAATATAAATCTTTAGCGATGTCATTAATTTCTAAAGAAATATCAGTGATTTCATTATTTAATATTATTTTACCAAGAGAGTTAATAGATTTTTCAATTTTTAAGCAAACTTTTTTGGAAAAACAACGGATATTAGGTTTAATGTTACAAATAATATGGTTTGGTAAAATTCCCTCGTGCTTACATCTGTATAAAAATCTACGTTGGTTTTTTCTTTTTTCCATATAAAAAGTGAGATGTTTCCACTTTTTTATAATCCAGACTGCATAATCCCCATGTTCTTCTTTTATTCGCTTGTAAAATCCTTCGCTGTTCATGTTTGATGTTCAAATTTTAAGGCCAGTATATAGATGAATGTATTTTTGTAGCGGTATATGATAAAATAATTTTCATTAAGGCCTATTCCGCTTTTTTGGTGTTAAAAAATTTTTTTTATTACAAAAAATTTTTTTTTTTTTTTTGTTTGCCGACATGTTTCAACCTGAATTCAGGTCCTTTTCAAGGCATAGTCTAGAAGGAAAAATACATGTGTCAAAAATTATAAAAATGGAGATTATTTTTAATTTTTTAATTTTTTAATTAAATTTTTTAATTATTTTTAAATGGAGATTATTTGTAACATTAAACCTAATATCCGTTGTTTTTCCAAAAAAGTCTGCTTAAAAATTGAAAAATCTATTAACTCTCTTGGTAAAATAATATTAAATAATGAAATCACTGATATTTCTTTAGAAATTAATGACATCGCTAAAGATTTATATTTTTTCAAAAATCAAATTATAAGGAATTTCTCAGAATTGGATTGTTAACTTATCTAATAAAGAAATACCAAATGATGTAAAAGAAATAATTAGTCTGGGCGGAAATTTCGCTTTACCATACAATAAAAAAAATTTTCCTATTGCAAAGTTAATAACTAATGTTGAATATAATATGAAAAACATAACACCAGATTTAAGAAATTTAGTAAGAAGTGATATAGTTTACTGGACTCAAAATTGGATATATAATATTAACAAGTTTACTGTTAATAATTATAATTTACGTCAAAAATTTAACAAAACAAAAGAATTTATAAAAAATAATAATGATATCATAATAACTTCAGCTGATAAAAGCAACAAAAGTGTCATATTGAATAAAACTGACTACAACAATAAAGCTTTACAATTATTAAATGATCAATCAACATACAATACACTTAAAACAGATCCAACAAATAAATTTCAAAATAAATTAAGAGAACTTTTAACTATTTTCAAAAACAATAAAGTAATAAATGATAACACTTACAACTATCTTAATTGTACTAATGGTACAGCTCCACGTTTTTATGGACTACCAAAACTTCATAAAGACAATTATCCGCTCAGACCAATTACATCTTTCCCAGGTTCGCCTTTGTATAATCTGTCAAAAGTTTTATCAAAATCTTTGCAAAAAATTGTTGGGCATAATAATAACCACATAAAAGCTAGTTGGGATTTCAAAAACAAAATAGACAAAATTTTTATTCCAAATGATTATACTGTCATATCGCTCGATATTGTTTCTATGTACACTAACATTTCTTGGAATTTAATTAGAAGTACAGTTATGAAAAGATAGAAAGATCTTGAACCACACACTTTTCTTAATAAAAAAGATTTTGATAAAGCTTTAAAAATGTGTCTAGAATCATCTTATTGCCAATTCAATGATAAATATTATCAACAAATTTACGGCCTACCAATGGGATCACCCATATCAGCAGCTCTAGCAAACTTAGTTATGGAAAATATTGAACAAAAAATATTAAAATCAGTTAAATATCCTATTATATTTTATTTTAGGTACATCGACGACACTCTTTTATGTATTCCAAAAGACAAAATTGACAACATTTTACAAAGATTTAACCAAGCAGATCACAAATTAAAATTTACCATAGAATTGGCAAAAGATGAAAGAATTAACTTTCTTGATTTAAGTCTTACAATAGAAAACAACAAAATTGTAACAAATTGGTTCCGTAAATCAATTTGGTCAGGTCCTTTTTGAACTATAATTCATGTCATCCTATTTATCAAAAATTCGGAGTAATATACGGATTAGTAGACAGAGCTGTAAAATTAGCTGATGTAAAATACCATAAGGAAAACCTTGATTTAATACAAAGCACTCTTTTAAAAAATGGCTATCCACTGGAATTGTTAAAAATTAAAATCGCTGAACGTTATGAGAATATCAAAAAGACTAACCAAAATATACAAGTTAATAACAATTTAAAATTGAACTCAGAAAAGAAAAAATTAATAGTTTTACCATATATTGCAGGTTATGACGAATGTCTTTTTAGAATTTTCAAAAAATGTAACATCCAATTAGTTTTTTCAGTTGAACAAAAATTCAATAAAATATTATTTCGAAGTACTAAAGATAAAATAGAAAAAGGAAAAAAATGCAACTGTGTTTACAGACATACTTGTAAAAATTGTAAAAAAAACTATATTGGCCAAACTAGTAGACCATTATATCTAAGAAATAGAGAACATGAAAGATCGATTGATAATAATCTGCAAAATACAGCTTTAGCAAAACACGCTTATGAATACTCACATACTTTCGATTTTGACATTAATAATGTTTCAATTCTTGAATTTGAATTAAATGAAGACAAACGCAATCTTTTAGAAATGATACATATTCAACGTGACAATAATACAGTTAATTTTAGAACAGACATTCAAGGTCTTAGCAATATTTATAATTCACTTATTTCCAATATTCACATTCCAAAATAAAAATACGGATATAACTTAATTTAAATTTCTCACGGTTTTTCTTTAGTCACATATATCTATTAGTAAAATTATAGCTATCAAGTAGTTTTTTGTTTCAACCAAAATTCATTAACCATAATTTAATACAAAATATAATTCAATAATTGCATTATCTCAAAGAATCTTTAACTCGTTCATAAATAATTCCTGTTTTAAACAAAATTTTTTAAAGATTATACCGTAAATGATACGTTATAAATTTTTGCTATTTTTACTCTAAATTTTTAATAATAATGATAAATATTTAACATAACAATAATACAGTTAATTTTAAAACAAACATTCAAGGTTTTAACAATTTACAACATAAACTTTTTTCCAATATTCACGTTTTAAAACAAAAATAATGACGCAACTTGATTTGAATTCTACGCGCTTTTTTTAGTCACATATATATATATAAATGCATAACCTAACCTCTAAATCTACTATTAGTATCCTTATAACTGTCATGACTTTTTGAATAGACCGAAGCGCGTCAACCGCAATTTTTTACAAAATGTAGTTTATTAATTATATAATCTCAAGGAACTTTTCCTGTAAGTTTATAAAACTATTACTTAATTACTTAAAACAACTTTTTAGATCAATAATCTAACTCATTCATAAATAATTTATGTTTTCAGATGGGATTTTTAAGGTTATACCGTAAATGATACGTTTTTAAAATTTTCACATTTTTAACAATTTTACAAGAGAGCTAAATTATTTTTTATAAAAAAAATGTTAAGGATACTGAAGTACTCAACATAATCTTCAGCGGTTTTTCTTTTCTTACTCTAATTAGGTAAACAACGATATATATATATATATATATATACATATAGATTGAATAATCTCCATTTTTATAATTTTTGACACATGTATTTTTCCTTCTAGACTATGCCTTGAAAAGGACCTGAATTCAGGTTGAAACATGTCGGCAAAAATTTTTTTGTAATAAAAAAAATTTTTTAACACCAAAAAAGCGGAATAGGCCTTAATGAAAATTATTTTATCATATACCGCTACAAAAATACATTCATATATTTTTTATATTTACTGAAAAGAACTAAAAAAATAAAAATGTGAAAAGTAATATGGTGTTTATTTATTTTAATAAAACCTCAATTTTAGATTCAATAAAGAATTTTAATTGAAGTAATTCGAAACTTTTTTCTTTAACTTATATTTGTAGGTGTAGGTGTAAAATAATACGATTTTCTGCATTAAACATTTGTTTACCATCATTATTAAAAAACAATTGTACATTCTGACAATAACTTAAACTAAAATGTATCAGATCTTACTCGATGACTAATATTTAAAATTTTAAAGCGCTGTACGCTTCAACCAGTTCTTTTTTTCTAAACCTTTCACATACATTTTTTTAACTTTCTTAAAAAATAGTTTCAAGTACTACATCCAGTCACATATAAGGCATATCGCCAGAATTCCAGGATATTCCATGTAATTTATTTTGCAGCCAAATATTTATTCTTCTATACTTTAATGCGATAGGTAACTAACTTTCATAAGTGGTTGAAAATGAAATTGTATGGATTTTCTAGGTTATAATCATTCTATCTTATTAATTTCAAGTTTATGCTGTTCATTTGTAAAATAGCATTTGCATCGCTTCTAGATCTTGTAAAAATAAGTTCGTGTTTAGCGTTAATAATAATTTTGTGATAATCTTCTGTAAAAACAAATATCATACTAAGGGATACAGATATATAGAAATAACCAGCAGCATTTGTTATTGATTTTTCATTGGTTTTATCTTCAAGCCAACCAGTATTTTCTAAGTAACTTAATTGCCCTGGATTTAAAGATTTTTCATCAAACTAGTTCGACCAACATCTTTATGTCTATCAATTTCTATTTCATTAATTTCAAATCTTGCTTCTTCAGAAAGAAAGCAAATAGCATTAAAAACTAAAAACATTGCAGTTAATGGAGTTTCATAATTTTTCTCCAATTTCCCACTTAAGTGAAGTGAAATTTTATTGGGTAGTAGACAATGATCTTGATTGTGTACTGTGCTTCGAATTTCATCACTGTTGTTAAATGTGGATGAGGCGTATGTTTGATGTGCATGCACCTCATATTGTGCGGTAGATTCATCGAAAATCACAGGAGCCGCTACATTTAGTATGTCCTCTTCCATAGCAAACGATAAAAAGATTATAGATGAAATTGAAGAATCATAGACACACGAATTTGAATCTTTTTATCTTTCTCTTTTTCCTGCTTTTCTTCCTCGAGAATTGACCTTGAGCCCGAGGCTTCTTAGAAACTGTACGTTTTGAGGTGTCAACACCTTGACTAAAGGTTTTTGACTGACCTGCCTCAGACGCTCAGACTTGAGACCTTATTATTATAACCGTAACCAACCTTTTTATTAAAAATTACCCCCATTTTTATCGTAAATATTTAATATGAAGTCTAGCTGTTATAACCTCTCCACGAAAATTTACTAAATTTCCGTCTTGATCAACTATTCATAATTGAATTTGATCTATTGTTTTGACTGCGACTGGTAAGTACACTGTTAGAAATTTCCTGAAATTTCAGTCAGTTTTCAATGACTTATGTCACTGAAATTTCATAAATTTGACTTTGAAAATTAATTTGAGGCCAAGTTCATTAATTTTCAGTAACACGAAACTTAATTTTGAAGCAAAAGTTATTGAAATTTCATAAAATTGACTCTGAAACCTGTTTCAATTGCTTGTACATAAAATATTGTTTGTGGCTGAATAAATTTCACTGTGGTTTTATAAGCATGCATTGAAAACGAAGTAACTGTGGGACTCGCCGCTAGGCGGCTACCGCTTGTTGGCGCAAGTCTTCTCGCAGTCAAAGCTCGGGCTTGCGCCTTCAAATAAGGTGTCGAGTCCCTTCCTCCCCAGAGGGAGGTGCGTCAAAAAGCAATATTAATCACATCCAGATCATTCAAAATAAATTTCTCAGACGTATCACAAAAACCCCTAGATATACCAAAAACTCTGTCCTTCACAGAGAATTTCAACTACCATACATTTCAGAGTATATCAAAGAAACCGCCAGTATATTCTACGAATCCGCTTCATTATCACCTTTTGAACATATTTCCTCTCTTGGGAAATACGATTTCGATCCGCTTCGCAAACACGCGATGCCAAAAGACTTTCTCAAGAAATAAGTCATCCAGGTCGAGGTAGCCTTGCCACTCCTGACCTACTAGCTACTTTCCTCTTTTTCGACCCCTCCCCTCTCTTCTTCTTTTCTGACCTCTTCTTTAATAAAATAAATTAACAGATTTTGTGGTTTTTTCCCGCTTGCGGGCTTTTTTTTTCCACACATAATAAACGTCACTTTAAATTCCAGTCATGTCAAATTTCTCTCAGATTGTGTAACAATGCCCGAACGGGTAACACACAACAACTTCTTCCAGTCCGATCATTCTTCGGGGAGATCATCCCCACCCCTTTTCTTTCTTTCTTCCCTCCCCAGAGCATCTGTGGCAGGGTCCGTCCACATTGCCATACTGATGAGTCCAGTGGCGGACCCGGGACGAAACGCTCTCATTCCTTTTTATGGGCTGTGCGGGCAACTATATGCGTCTCACTGAGACGTGGTTGCCCTGCACCTCTGCCTATTTTTATATATAACGCTAGTCGTTATGTAACATTTTTTATTAAATTTAATAAACCTAAATGAAAATATGAACAAAATTTAAAAATAATTCATGAAACTAAATTTAGAAGTTTCGTATGTGATATACATTGAATATCCATAGGATATTCATGAAAATTCACAAAAAATTCAATGCACTATCTCTTAAACTAGTTTCAAAACTTACATTGAAATTACAATAAGGCTATCTAAATTTCAGTGTTGCATGAAATTTCAACGAGTTTTTCACTAACCGTAGTGTAGAAAGCTTCACTAACATTTTCATGAAATTTCATGAACTTACTTCTAACAGTGTAAATGCCGTGTGATGGGACTTCAACTATCTTATATCCTGGAGGTACTTTAGAAAAAAATTAATGAATTGTGTGCACCTTCTGATTATTGATATACGCACCTGTAGTTATACTATATTGAACTCTCAAAGAGCTCACTTTTATTATTGACACTGGTGAATCAGATTCATGAACTTTATTAGCTACGAGTACTCAATGTGTGAACCCCAAGAAACAACCTATAGAATTTGTGGTTTAAAGTTTATGTTATAATTACACAAAATCTCATTCTGTAAAGTATTATTGTTAGGTTCAATATGAATTTCAATGCCATACTGAGCTAAAACGTTTTGTAAATATCCTTGAATATCACTTATTTTATAGCTACCAGTAGGAATAACAATTTCTTTATCATCAACATAAAATTTATCGCAATCAACATCCACATTTGGAATTGAATTGAATGTTAAAAATTCTGCAAGTCCTGGAGCATAATTTTTATTGGATGAAGGTTCAATCGATGGAAAGTATTGCACTTCTAGTATAGAAGAGTTTCCCGATAGTTTAAATTTAAAAGAATTTTATGTAAGCAGAACGAATTTTTCGATTTCATCTGATTACATAAAAACTGTAGACATAAATGCCCACATATGAATGTATCATAATTCTGGTGCCTTTCATAATTGTAGTTTATACTACTAACATCGAGATACTTGACCAGATCTAAAGGTGGGCGAAGATTTCCAAAACTATCAGAATGAATTACGTGATTCCCGACATTTCTATATGCAACCCAATGTGTCACGGAACCATTTTTATCATCAAGATTAACAATACCTGATTCTTGTTTATGAGGTCCATTTAAAGGTAATTTATTTTGCATGAAAACCCCACGATAATATGGAATTTTCGCAGATTTCGCATACCCAAGTAAATCTATATCAGTTAAAACTCGATGTGGTAGTGTCAATTTAGGTTTTTTGAATTTTTTGAATATTAAGATTTAAAGTGCAGACCTAAGCCTTGTCTATAAGGCTTCAAATATAAACCCTTCCCCAGTGTGATAGATTCCAAAGTTTGATTATGTCGTTTGGTTTCTTCAAGTGGCTTTTTAGCTGCACTCATCTCATTTATTGCTTTATTCACTCCCGCAGCGCCACTAGCTAACGCCACGGTTGCACTAAGGCCTACAAAAAGAGGTATAA
Source organism: Andricus quercusramuli (assembly GCA_932178445.1). NCBI lineage: Eukaryota > Metazoa > Arthropoda > Insecta > Hymenoptera > Cynipidae > Andricus > Andricus quercusramuli. Next base: position 15,160 of record CAKNXH010058539.1, on the reverse strand, counting down.
GAAAAGGCGAAATAGAGAAAAAATCCAATTTTTAATACCACGTGAATGCCAATCTACACCTGTACTTGAATCAAATGCATCCAGTTGAAAGAAAGTGAATGAGTTTTTCCTTTGTCAAGCTCCACAAAGTTAGAAGTCAATAAAACAGAGTCGATAAGATAACTAATTATCGTTTTACTTTAATAGAAAATTGCACAAACAAATAACTTGAATATAATCAAATTACATTTTCATTAGATATATATGAATAATTTTAATCGATTAGAGCTTCTGGTGATATATTAGAAAATGTTTTAGAAAGTAGAGTCACTCAAAACTTTCATTAGGATTTAAAATTCACGCGTAGTTTACTAGCTCTATTCGAAAATTCCGAGAGATTACACGCTTGGAACCTACTGGAGTTTCAGCCAATTCTTGTTTGGTCAAGAGAGTAACCTTGTTGCTTACCGCGTTTATTTTGGCCCGTTTTCTACTACCACCTTGATATATTCCAGCAAAAACATTATAAGACTCCAATATTGCAAAAACGTCACCATCGAATGAGGCTAATACAATTTGTTCTTGGGTAGGAACAGGCAAAAATGCACTATGTCCTACGGCTATTTTAATTGGTTTATTACCAGGAAAAGAGTATCTTCGAAGTTCGAATACTCGGTGCGGATTCGCGTTGGAAAATAGCCGAATAAAACTAAGTTGTTCAAGTCCATATCCAAGTTCATCCGGAGAAGGAAGTATAGAAGGAGGACGCATGGCAGTAGGAGATCTCTCCCTGATAGGACGAGGCATGCACCTGGCAGAAGGAGATCGAGACCTGGACGTGACATAAGGAGGACATCTGTCAGGAGACTCGATCTGCGAACTTAATTCTGCAAAAAAAACAGAGGATTAATTATTTCTTATATTTTAATTTTGATTCATTTCTTATATAAAATATCCAGAACCTCCTAATTAATTTTTGGGTTTCGGAAGCTTAACGGTATTGCGAGACTTAGCCAACCGATAGTATATAACCTTTAATTTTAAGAACATATTTTACGTCTATTTTTCCCTATTTCACGTAAATTTTATTTTGGAGCTCGACAGGTCAATTCTTAATAATTTATATGTTTTTTTAGAAATAGCCATAAATCTTCTTCGCATAATGAGTAACTGCGCATGTTTCATAGCAGCTAAATCAAATTTTTTTGAGACCTTCAAATATATAAAAACCCGCCATAAATTAATGCAATAAGTGACTAAACACAATAACCAGTAGGTTAGAATGAGAAAAAAATGGTTGCTTACAATATTTCTAAGTGTCATCAGAAATTGTTACCAAGTTTGGGAAATATCGATAACTTAAAAAAGGGATGCCGAAATTCAACATCGTTTACCTCTTATCATTCAAAAAATTTGCGAACTCCGGAATTTCGTTTAAATTCATACTTCTCTCAGAAATAGGTCATTACCAAACTTATAATATGATCAAGTAATAAGGCGCACTTTAGATGATAGCAATTTCACGACGAAGTGGAAGGTTAAAATCGAAGTTCCTCCTAAGCTAAACCGGCTGGCCGGCCTTTTACGGAAAGGATCAGGGAGTTCGCCCACAAACCCGGTTTTTTTTAAATCCACCCAAGCCTGATGAGACACACTTCATAAACAGAAGTTTACAAGAGCTCACCACTGAGAAGGAATATCCGTCAATCACTGCCAAAGAGGTGAAGAAAGCACTTAGGGTCACGAAGAATTTCTCCGCTGTTGGGACGCTCTGTACTTCTACCGCAGAAAGGCGACTTGTCCAAGTCAAGGAATCACAGGCCAAGAACTTGTATAAAAATGCTGTGTAAGATCTTAACAGCTACCCTAACGACCGGATTGTCTGAAGAATTATATCTATATGGAGAGAGATGTACGAAAACATTGTTCGAAAAAAGGGTGTAGCAGGCTGCCGAGAGTAGCTCTGCAGTGAGAAAAATCAACGCGAGCGTAAAGTCTAGGTTACCCTATAAAATATTTCGAATTCCTGCAGAAAAAAAAATTATGCGAAGAAAAAACTGGGGGTTCGGTAATGCTGCGGCTGAAGTGAAATTTGGCATTCTCTAAAACTAAGGCTTCAATAGAACTCTTTTGGTGGGCTCCGTTTTAGATCGTTGATATCTGACAGATTGCGACATGGAAAAGATATATTTTATAATTGGATATATATATATATAATTAAAAAAAAAACTATATATATAAACTATAAACTATATATATAATTGAAAACATATAATTTTATTCAACATAAACTTGAAAACTGTCACATGACATGTCCATTATCTTTCTTCCAAGAGCGACTAATCTCTATAATTTTAGTTTTCAAATTAAATTGTTCCCAGTGTAATATCATTATACTTGCTTTATAAACTTTTCAGCAAGAGAGGTTCCTTTTTCTTGCAGCTCCCTTGGAAAAAAAAATCGGTTCTAATAGAAACTCCCTTTTTTTCGTGTGATATTCAAAATATAAATATTGAAAACACTGTTAGGAATAAGATTGTAATAATTCTTACGATCTAAAATAGATGTACTTAGCACGGAACTATGCATGTGGGATTCCTGTCGACGTCGCGGACGTGCGAAGCGCTGACACGCCATTTTGTAACACTTTTTAGCAGCACTACGCCACGACCCATCGCTTCGTTCAAATTTAATTTACTGATAGTTTCATAAAATATCAGATTATTAGTGGAATTCGAGATTTATATTTGAAAAATTAATCATCAGGAGAAGGCCATTTGGATTCAATAGAACGTATTAACATATGCGAGGCAGCCAAATTAGACAATGTGCCAACGCACCAAAAAATTTTTTGTGAGTTAAAACAAATTCTATTTCCGCATGCGGTTTTATGATATGATGATATTGATAAGCCTGTGACTTCAAGTACAGATGCTTCTCAAAATATTTTAGGAGCAGTTTTGCTACAAGAACCTTTACCCATCCATATGGAAGTGAAGTTAATACAAGAAAAATTCCGTGGGACGAATTGTTATTTGCGGCAGGCTGAACGATATTTTAAGAATTATAGATATATCATTGTACTATTATATTCACCAATAGATTTAAGGATGATTGCCAAGGTGAACGGAAGAGTATAAACGACCCTCATTTTTTTCAAGAAGATGAAAAACTGATTAATTTATTATTGGAGAACTTCTCTAACAGTGTGAAGAAGAAATATTCCGGTACTTCGTTATATATTGTACAAGTATATCATATCTTCGCTGTCTCACTAACTATAGAACTGTAGGTGTCAAGCATATCATCTTGGGATATTTACATTTCATTAGTCAGATTAAAGGATAACATTTTGATGACTAAACAGGCGATGATCCAGAGAAGAGACCTGAGTGGACGAGGGTGTGATACGCATAGAGAGCTATGAATAATCTGTGAAGTTTGGATTTTATTTTTATCTCTCACCTAATTATATTGTAAGATCTTCGTTTTTGCTCGACTAAATAATTTGCATAAATTCGAATTCAACGAAACTAAAGCTAAGAAATTCAATGGACGAATTGGTTGCGGAATTTCCGGCTAATTTCGAAGGATCCGTGCAGAGAGGGTAAAAGATCCGTAATGTATTCAACAGGCTGGTAATTTTGGAAGGAGATCAACCTGATGATGAAGAGAACTTGACTTCAGAAGAATGATATGTTGACTAGATTTCTTCAGACAGCGTTGGAGGGATCCTCAGCGTAATCGTAGAGGGTTGAGGGTGCATTGATTTATTTAATCGGAACAGGTCCTTGGCCTGACCTCTTCCAGGGGTCCAATCCGGACAGGGATTTTACGTCGATAATTGACAAGAAACGACTTAGAGGATTAGGAGTAATAGACTGTTCGGCTTGTAGCCACACTATTTGAATTTCACTTAACAATTTCACACTTATTCCAACTTCGTGCAGTTGACACTGACATGATACAATTTATCTTTTAAAAGGATTAGCAGATAACAGATCCTCCGAATTCCTTAACTTTTTTGAATTCTATGAATTCCTCGAATTCTTGGAATCCCTTGAGTTCTCTGAATTTGAGAAATTCTCTGAATTCCTTGAACTCTCTGAATTACTCGAATGTTTTTAACTCTGTGCATTCCCTGGATTCTCTGAATTCCTTGAGTTCGTTGAATTCCCCGAATTTGCTGAATGCCTTCAATTTTCTGAATGCCTTGCGTTCTCTGAATCCCTTGAATTCTCTGAATTCCCTGAATTGTCTAAATTCACTGAATTCTCTGAATTCCCTGAATCCTCTGAATTCCCAGAATCCTCTGAATTCCCTGAATTCTCTGAATTCCCAGAATCCTCTGAATTCCCTGAATTCTCTGAATCCTTCGAATTCCCGGAATTCTCTGAATTCCCTGAGTTCCTTGAATTCGTTAAATTTGTTGAATTCTCTGAATTCCTTGAATTTGTTGAATTTGTTGAATTCCTTGAATTCGCTGAATATTCAGAATTCGCAGAATGCCTTCACATTTGCTGAATGTCTAGAATTCTCTGAATTCCCGCAATTCCTTGAATTATCTGAATACCCTGAAGTCTCTGAATTCCCTGAATTCTCTTAATTCGTTGAATTCGTCGAATTCTCTGAATTCCTTGAGTTCGCTGAATTCCTTGAATTAGCTGGATGCCTTCAATTTGCTGAATGCCTTGCTTTCTCTAAATCCCTTGAATTCTCTGAATCCCTTGAATTTTCCAAATTCCTTGAATCCTTTCAATTCTCTGAATTCCTTGAACTCTCTGAATTACTGAAATTCTCCGCAGTCCCTGAATTCTTTGAATTCCATGAATTCTTTGACTTCCTCGAATTCTTTGAATTCTTCATATTCTTTGAATTCTTCGAATTCCTTGAATTCTTCGAGTTCCTTGAATTCTCTGAATTTCTTGAATTCGTTGTATTCCTTGAATTCTCAGAATTTCTCGAATTCTTGAATTTCCCTGAATTCTGTGAATTCTTCGAACTCTCTGAATAAATTAAATCCTCTGAATTCCCTGAATTCTCTGCATTCCCTGGATTCGTTGAATTCTCTGAATTACTTGAGTTTGTTGAATTCCTTCAATTCGCTGAATGCCTCCAATTTGCTGGAATGCCTTGCTTTCTCTGAATCCCTTGAATTTTCTGAATTCCTTGAATTCTGTGAATTCTTCGAATTTTCTGAATTCTTTGAATTATCTGAATTCCTTGAACTCCCTGAATTACTTAAGTGGAACCCTTACGTAATGACATAAACGTGCACAGTTGGGCAAGTGACATCTGTGCACGGTAAAGTGCACAGGAGTCCATCTCTGCACGTCTAAATTTCGACGTGCACATTTGTCCAAGTACCATCTGTGCACGTGCACAGTTGTCCAAGTGACAACTGTGCACGTCTAAATTTCGACGTGCACATTTGTCCTAGTACCATCTGTGCACGTGCACAGTTGTCCCAGTGACAACTGTACACTTCGAAATTTCGACGTGCACAGATGGGCTCCTGTGGTATTGGACGTGCACAGATGGACGTGCACAGTTGTCCGTCCGGCCATCGACGTGCACAGTTGATACGTGCAAAGTTGTCCGTCACCGCATTTTAAGCACTCATATGGGCGCTTGAAAACGCACTTTTACGCGTATGTTGCATAATATACTGTAATGTGGTGGAAATGCTAATACCACTATTTTTACTCGACTGGTGAAGGCAGAATCCCTAAGTTGGAGAAGGGAAGACCTTAATTGTACCGTGAGCATAGAGAGATGCTTGGCAAGTGGGCCAAATTGATTTTTATAAATCCTTTACTGGCACCAGAATTTCTATATATCTGTTTAGGTTTAGGCTTTGACGTAAGGTTCCCAATATTCACTTCGCACGATGGCACCCCTTTCCTAGGGTCAGCGGCTTATCCCGCTCTCAGGGTGACGTCACGCAGGGCACCATTTAATTTAGCGGGCTCATTAAAGGAAACTCCTGGGATCAAAGACGGGCCACAAAAGGATTTGAGATATTTTACTTTTCCAAATTTTTCTCAATTACATAAAAATCCTGTGTTCTTTAAAATTATATTTTTTAATTAAAGGTCAAACATTCTTTGTCCGCGATCTCGCTGGAAAAACTTCCTTTAATTTAAAATTGTGCTCATCGTTGAAAGATGAAGACTTGGAAGGTTCGATGCACGGCAGATTGGTCAATTCCAATCCCCCACGCGCATGCGCAGTCTTTTCATCGAACGACTGCTCACTGCCTTGGGAATCCGGAGATGGCATTCTGGCTTGGTCGTCTCGAAGGAACAGTATAAATTATCAGGCTTTGTAAAAATGCTTTTATACAGGAAGACTTGGAGAAGGTCCTACAGGATATCTTTCGGATTTCACACAAAAAATGGATTGTGAGCTTTTCCGTTTCGCGAATCAGGCATCATTGGGTCCGCGTCCTTTTAGATTTACGTTTGCTCGTTAATTTATCTTCTCTTGCTTTGAGATACCTATTTAACTATTAACTAATTATGAAAGGCCTCAACAGATTTTGCTTTGTATACTTGTTGTCAGCATTCCCTTAAACTTTTAATTTGTGGAATGAACAGAGGTTTTAGTAGTTATGTTGAAATCCTGCTCTTATTTTATTCAAGCCAGGCTCCAGAATCCAATAGCCTCTTGAGATAAGTTTGCATGATATTTCAGAGGATAAAGTTATTTCCGATTTGGCAGAATTAACCGCCTGAGGTGTATCAAACACGTCCGTTAATGAACCCTCCAAAAATGCACCGTCATACTTCCGCTTGGTGTAGAGTCTAAGTTTTCTTGACGTTTCAGCAAATCGGAGCACGCCGTCAAACGCTTGTGAATGAGCCGGGCGATTCACGTTTTTTGCATAAAAATGCAAAAAAGACAGCGCTACCATTGGTGTTTTGTGCCTGAATGCAAGGGCACGTCTGTCAAAAATCCAGGAAAATTATTTATATGTATACCCAAATGTGAGGAACGAAAAAAATGGTGCACGGTTGTTCGGCGTGACATGTGCCCTACCACATCTTCAACGTGAACAGTTCTAGACCCATTAGAATCGTCTCAGAAAATGAATGATTAAGTCCGTGAATAGTTGGCAGAATCAATTGTTATTTGGTTCTCTTCGTGAAATTTTTAGACATCATTACCAATCGTTTAAGAACAGCTTTTGTGAGTATTTGTTAAAGTGGTGACGACTTGGGGCTGATCCTTTTCATTTGTGGTGTTTTAAGAACAGTTTTATCAGGCTGCGTGTCAGATGGAACTTCCATAGTTTGGGCTGTCATTGACTTTGAAAACTCAAAGACCTGTGAAGATTCTACCTCTGTTGAATCGAAGTTATCTTGTGACATAGTGCCTAGTTTAGATATAAAAACTCAACTGATTCAAAGAGGTTCCTCGCATCGTTTCATATATGTGAAATATTTGAGGAGCGGGGATAGCATTCTTTGTTGAGTGGGGAGGACCATATGTGGCGAGCGTGGGATTAACCGTTAGGTCACACATTTCACAAAGTATATAATACCGTATTTCTTAGAAATTACACAAAAGACCAGGTGTTCCATGGAAATCATACAAAAGAATCCATATGTCATGAAAATCGTACAAAAGAAGACATGTCTATCACAAATCATACAAAAGAATTCTCATTTTCCTGGAAAATTGCAGAAAAGGCACACGTGTCCTATAAATTCCATAGAAGAATCTATATTGAGGAGCAAAAATTATAAATAGGACAGATCACATGGCCTTGACATTTCTTAAAACCTTTCACTTTGGAAATGCACGTCTGACAAGGTGGATGCTTGCAATCCAAGACTACCAAATTACGGTAGAACACTGCCGCGGAAAAGAAAATATTGTAGCCGACACTTTGAGTCGAGTACAACCTGACAGAGAATGGGACAAAGAAAGAGGACCCTCGATCATAAACATCTACAATAACCAAGGAGTGAAAAGTCCGGAGGTGAAGAGTGGCAGCGCTAGTAAGAACAAGACAGAGGCTGAGACGTCAGATCATGGAGTCAACAAGAGTGAGCGCGCAACACACCCATAGCAGCTCAGAGAGAGAGAGGGAGGAAAAACTTAGGAAAAGCGGCAATGAAGGAAAACAGCGAGCCGACTGTCAACGAGCCTCCAGCCCGGAAGAAACCAATAAATAAATCAGGTAGCATGAAACCTCGAGACCCAGGAGGGGGAAAGAGTGAAAACTCAGGACTACAACCAAAATCAAAAACTGAAAATTGAGGATGGTCAGTACGCTTCAAGAGCCCATTTGAAACGAACATTCATAATCTCGAGAGCAGTGAAAATCATGGAAATCGCTACGCAAACCTGTGGAGTTGAGGATACTGGCAAAAGTGTCTCCACCCAAACATTGAAGCCAGGATTGAATTTGAGTGAGTATATCATCATCGAGAAAGGATACCGAGTACTATATGGCAATCGTAGAGATCCAGAACGAGCAAGAGTAGTGCCAGCACAAGCAGTAGACTCCAGGATCATGATTACACAAACCCCAAAATTTCTGAAGGATGTACGAAAGAGGACTACCAACACCGATGAAGGGGTCTTCACATTTATATAGAATAGAGCAGCATGTGATGCTTTCATAAGAGAAGAATCCCGTTGGCAAGAAGAAGAGATTATGGCACTCAAGGAAATAAATCTAATGCTGTTCTCATTTAATGATAACATGCAAACCACATACAAAGTGCGACTTATAAAAAGCAAAATTGACAACTTTCCTGGCGCCAGCATTGGAAGGCCTCACAGCGTCGACCCTTTGGGATTACTCAAAGAAGAAAACGAAGAGAACCGACCACCAAAGAGAAGGAAGACAATACCAGAGAAACTTAGTCGGCAAGAAATGGTCTATGCGGATATTCTCAAGACCCCGGAGGGATCCAAAATTCGCTTTCACCGGGATGAGAAGATCACAGCAGCGATAAAGCGTCGTAATGCACCTCTGCACATTGACGAATACATGGAGGAGTGCCGAGACAGCCAGCCGCTACTGGATTTATACGACCGACCTATGATAAGAAGGAACATCTACAATAATCTACAGGACTATTTTCATATCAACTTCGCCTTCCTAAAAAGATGTAAGATTGTACCATCGATAAAAGGTAATAAGAAACGTTGTAAACAAATTTTAATTTGAATCAAAAAAATTTGTATAGATAAACTTTTTTTTTGTGCAAAAAATTTTTTGATTCAAATGGGGGCAGTTGTAAGGTACATGTCTCAACCCCTGTAAGCTTGCAACCATCCCCACAGATACGCGAGAGGGCCTTGGCCCCAGGGGCTAAGTAAACGCGCAGTCGCAGCCATTCCCACCCCCGCACCGCGATCGCAACCTAGGGGATGATCTCGTTTAAAAGGGGTTGCCGGGAGTGAGATTGGCAATTGAGGGGCTCGCTTGGCGAGCAGAAGGAATCTAGGGCGTACCGGATGCAGGTCAAGGAATTGTATTCCTGAAGCCGAGCGTCGACCGCACCTTAGCTTATACCCTTAGCGAGCAGGCTAGAGGATTGCATCGTCGAAACCGAGCACGAGGGGTATAAGCGCCAAAGGTCCTTCTGTTTTATCCACGAGGTTCAGGGCGCGACTCTAAGAATCATCTACATGAGATTCTCTGTACACTAGGAGACTCTAATATTTCAAGCTTGAGAGAATTATTTATGACTCAGCTCAATTGTTAGCCTCTCTCAAAATCTTAGTAGCAGACACAAATTTATTTTATGCGAGATTTTTACCAAGTGTCGAGACCGCTCCACTTAGAATTTCAAAAAGGGTTTTTTCAAATTTATTTCATGCGAGATTTTTACCAAGTGTCGAGACTGCTCCACTTAGGTCCTCAAAACAATTCAATTTTCGATTCTATCACGAACGAGAGAAGTAAATTTTCCTAAAGAGAAAATTTAACTTAAAATATAAAACGACCAATTCTTTGGACATGATTGAAAATATACAAGTGTGAAAATTCTCCACTATGTACTTATAAAAAGATTTATTTTAATTTACTTTCGATATTTCGTGAAGATAAATTCCACGGTTCATTATTAGATACTAAGATATAAATATATGTCTTTTCATTAATGGAAACATAAGAAGTATCGTGATTAGTCACCAAAGTTTAAATAAAAGAAAATCTTTTAGCTAGATATATTGTATGATAGGATGACTTACGAGTCATAGATAAATATCCTTTTTATGTACAAGATTTAAGGGGCAAATAAATCCTTCTTTAAGAATTTTATACTGGAATTTAGGCAAGATTCTTTATTTCTCCTCCTGAGTCAACCCTAAGAATATATTTATAGGACCGAAGTCCTTTCAGTAGTCAAGAGGAGAAAAACGTTGATTTTTAAACACCTTACAATATTTTTATAACAACTTTTTGAATCTTCGGAAAAGTCAAAAATTGAAATTTTGATCGCACGAAAAAATAATAAGAAATCAAAAATTCCATTTTTGCAGCACCCACCTTAAAAGTTGACGTTTTCATCCTACTAAATGGTGCCTAAAGAACCTTATTGAGCAGACTGTGCGCGAAATAATTTTCGTGCATGCGCAGTTTGAAGATGGCTTACTTTAGGCACTGGTGTTGGTATCTTCTTAAAATAAATTCAGATTTAACTTGAACAAATCTTTCAATGATTGAAGTTTTGTTTTTAGGATTTCGTAGCCCGCCCCCCCCCCCCAACCTCCAGGGCAAAAAAATATGAACGCCAACATTTTTTTCTCCAACAAATTTTTTTAACAAATTTTTTTGTTTCGAACATTTTTTTGCACAAAATCTTTTTTCCAACAATTGTTTTGCACAAAATCTTTTTTCCAACCATTTTTTTTCACCAAATATTTTTTTTAAATTTTTGTTTTATTCGTAAAAAACAGCACTGAAAATAGAAAATTTAAATTTTTAGACGAATAACACAAGCTACGAAAAACATAACAGAGACAAAATATGTTCACCCAAAGAAGAGGTACTTGTTATGAATCATGTTTCGATAGGATGCGTAGTTTTTGTCTCATTCGTAAAAATAACATTGACAGTAAAAAAATTAAATTTTTGAAAAAACAATGCAGGGTACGAAAACAGATGAATGAACAAAAATTGTGCATTCAAAAAAGATTCAACTTGTAATCAATTTTTGTTGCAAGAATATATTCAAAATGAAAGAAATTAACTTTTTTGAAGAACGGACAAGCTAAAATAACATTTTAAACAATATAATTTGTCGCCTAAATTATATCATTCTTTTTCATTTGAAATGAAATACAAATTCAGTAATTTGTATATGGAGAACATATAACACGAAGTAAAAAGTGCGCGATCAGTGTATTTTGAAGCGCGAAGCGCGACGACCAAATCGCGCGCCATAAGTGTGCTCAAACTTTTTTGTTTGTATCATGCGGTGCACAGAACTGAGTTTGGAACGCAGGGTTCAAATGAATCTGAAATCAAATATCGAGCGCGAAGCGCGAGCGTCTGGATGAGAATGTGTTCCTTAAGTTCGATAGAACCTTGGGTAAATAAAGTTCCTTTTCAGTCTAAATTAAAAACAAATTTAACAATCACTTCATATGTAGAGGTTTTGATAATTTTATAATATTTGCTAATAAACTTTTTCTTTTCATCCAAGTCGATCACGAAGTTCAAAAATTTAGAGGAACCGAGCGTAAAGCGCGATGTAAATACGCCCGAGCGCGTAGCGCGAGGTGAATACATAATCAAGCGCGAAACGCGAGATAAACATAAGATCGAGCGCGAAGCGCTAGATCCAACAGTCGCGGGCCCTAGGCCCTTAGCCACAGACTAAGTCAAGTGACTGTTGTATAATGATATTAGAAGTTTATATAATACGATGTCTGAATTTTTCTGCGGTGATGTTGTAGGTAAAAAATTAGGAGCATAGTGTAGTAGTTTGGAGTTCGTATTTTACTGCCGTTATCCATACACAGCAGCCACAATCGTTGGAGGTGACAACAGTCGACTCTGGATGCTTTCTTAGCTCGCTTTACAGGTTGCCTGCAAATTTCGGTTAAGTGTACAAGCAATGTCGATGATGTAGATTCTTCCATCATTGTTTCTCGCATCATGATGTCGGTTCGATTGGCTCGGAAGTAATGATCAGTCTGAATAGGAAAATCCCAATAAAAGATGTAATCTTCGTTTTCTAAAACGGGTATTGGAATGTATCTATAGAAAGGCATCCATTCTATTAAGAGTCCTAGGTTTAGGGCAAGCTGTTGATGTATAATGCCCGCCACATCATTATGCCTGTGCGTATATTCTCTTTGAGCCATTACACGACAACCATCAATAATGTGCTCGATGGATTCGTTGCTATCTCCACATAATCGGCACCAGTCAACCACGTCCTGATGTAACACATGCTTGTGATAATTTCTGGTGCTGAAAACCTTTTTTCTCTCGCATCACGATATCAGGTCGAGCATAAAAACTGGCATCAGATCTGGGTGTTCGATGATCTTCTGAAAACACCTCGCCAACGCAGGATGCACACTAGTCAGCTATTTGTACCAGAAGTTGTGCACCATGTCCGGACCTGGAGCTTCCCAGTTACTTATTTTTTTCAAAACCGCTGAAACATCTAAAGCTGTGATGTTAGTCAGCTCCATTTCATATAGTGTCCAAATTGCTTCCGTTGTTTTTTTCCCAAACATCCGACCAATAGTTAGTCATGTCTTCCAATTGTGGGACTTCGGTGTCTTGTTGGTTATTTTGCTTTGTACTCAGTTCACGATAAAACCTTCTTTCATCTGCTTGAAAGGTTCGATTTTGTTGCCTTCTTGCACTTCTTTCCTTGTAACGACGCAGTCTAGCAGTAAGAACATCAAGTCTCTGCCGTTGGGAGTTTATAATCTCATCCAATATTGCTGGTTTCAGTATCTCGATGTGCCGAGGATCGATGATTTTAATAAAATGTTGTATCAGCTTTCTGGTTCGATTTCCTTTCTTATATTGAGTCAGTCGACCCAATTTGCACCTTAATTTGCTGACATCCATATCCAACCTGATCTTCCATGGTGGATCTCGCTCCCATCCTGGGGCAAAGGCTGCATTTATAGACCTAGTTCTGCGGCCCAACGTTCTAACGGTTGCCACAGCTGCACAGTATACAAGAGTTTGCACTTCTAACGCATTTTGTGTTGCGCTCAAATGCATAGGTAAAACCTTGCTGTTCAGGTGTTCTATTAGTGCCCGCAGATCATTTGTGATGTTCATCTTGGGCAGTGAATGCCTTTATGTTGGCTCTACATGCCTGAACTCTAGTAAAGCATGACCGGAATTCCTTTCAAGGTGCTGTAGTTTTTTTGGGACTTCCCTGTTCAGATCATCGTTTATAATGTCCGGATGTGGTTCTAGTGGATCCAGTGCTTGATGTTCATTATCCCTAGCACCTATGCCTTCAGCATCAATCAAGTCTTCGTTGTCCACATCTTCCAAGGGAAGTTCATCAATAGGAAGCTGCTGTTCCACTTCCATTTCGATGGCAGCTATTTCAACAGTAGAAAGCAATCTGTTTACAGATATTGAGCGTTTTTGATCTGCTAGATTCTGCTCATTTATTCTTGTGGCTAGTTCAGAGTACTTAAGTAAGAAGAGTCGATGATGGTCTCTGCTTACACTTTGCCCAGTGTGTCCATTTTAATCGCCTCCTGGGTTGTTGAACCTCTGCTTCTGGCATTGCTTGTATTAGGCCATCTACCTCCGGAGGATGTGTTGGTGCTGGATCATCAACAGGTTGAGGAAGAAAATAAATTTCCGCTGCTTGTTCGTATGACGCGGCTTCCTCTAACTGCTGTTCATTGCCGTTGTTTTTTCACGACAAATAAATCTGTTGTTCAATCTCCATTGCTCGACCTTCTGAGATGAGTAGATTAGTCCTGATGTCCTCCACCTTAGCGATAAGATCTCTTAGTGAGACTTTCTCTATTTGAGGATACTTTGCGGCAAATTTCGTTCTAAAATTTTGTTCTTTTTTGCGTGAGGTTTTAAACTTCGCACTTTCATAATAGAGATGCATCAGTTCCTTATTTATTGTGGTATCCCACTTGATGCTCTCCCACGGTATTTCTGTAGAAGTGGTTGGCTGCAAATAGCTAACGCGAGCAAAAGCATCCTCAGCAGACACAGTTGAGGTTTCACTACTTACCGTTTGTCGCAGATGTTCTTGCTGGCCAGATGTTTGATTAGTGAGATCTGCCTGACCATCTCCCAGCTCACCATCACCACCGTCCCGCATGCTGTGCCCCCCAGCGATGGCTCCAGGGGCGCCCCGACGATCCTCGGATAGCGACAAGCGTGTCAAAATTTAAAAAAAAAACTCTTCATTATCATTTATGGGTTTTGGTGTTTCTCTTAGTCACTTTCCGGATGACCTTACGCGGCAGACGAAACAGTTGGAGATGAAGGTTTCACCTCTGAATACTTTTTTAGAGCTACCAATCTTTGTAGAATGTTAAGAGAAACAGTGTTGACGGACCAGATGGAGTGATCCCAGAAGAACAGCCTTTTGCATCCGGTTCGCGATGAAATGAGCCTGACGCTGGCAGGCCGGAATCTTGTTGAGTTGGCTGATAAATGAAGCTTTCATACCTCTAAGACAGCCGAGTACAAGAATTATAAGATGGACTTTGTAGCCTTCGTACAGCCTACCCGGCTTGAAAAGAAGTGCTTGATATTTCGCCCGTTTTTCTCCCTCCTTTGCCGTGATATTGCCATTGGCTGGTGCCAAGAATTCAATCACGTAATTGACCTTGTTCTTCAGATCTTGGAGGACAGTATCAGGCTTCGCAGCACTGATACGTTGAGTGGTGGAGAATGAGAAATTCCAGCAGATCTTACACTGGGGTCAAAATATCTCAAGTGTGACACTTTTAAATCGATAGTTCTATTTTCAGTTAATGTATACAGTTTTCAATTCGCTTTTATATCAAAATAACTCCCCTAAAATATTTTTGCAAAAAATTTATTTTTTCAACAGTTATTAACAATCAAAGTTCTTGATCACTTTTTTTTCAAAAATTATTTACTCGCGAACGGTTCATCGAAATTCCAAAATTAAGTCGTGAAAATGTTTGTTACGAAGTATACTTTACGCTAAAAAATTGTTCAGTAGTGAAA
>CAKNXH010058538.1:112384-125921 GCA_932178445.1 Andricus quercusramuli | reverse complement strand
GTATATGGGAAGTGTAAAGTGGATTTATGCCAGGAAGATCATGTGTGGATCAAATACATATTTAGCTTAAGACAGATCACATAAAAAAAGTTTGAGAGTGAAGAAGAAAGCTTTCTGTGCATTTTTGGACATAGAAAAAGCGTTGACAAGTTGAATAGAAGTAAAGTTTGGGAATTCCTGAAAGAGTATGGAGTCAATGGATGACTCCTACAAGCATAATTAAAACAATATATGGTTAGATTGCAGAATAGGGGCGTCACATCTGTTTTGGCTGGAAAACATTTTTTTCCCCAGCAACGAACTATTGGAATGTGTAATAGAACGATAAATGAAGCGATTTGACCCAGCAAACGTTCAAAATTACTGTTACTTTTGTTACTACGATGTCTCAAATATGGGTCTGTAACGATATCGGAATTCTCATATTTAAATCACAGTTTAGGTGTTTTTAAACATCCGTACGGCCAGGAACACTGTAAATAATTGAAATCTAATTGTTTTTAATTAATCCAAATATATTTAGATATTTTTTTATGCCGATATAAACTATTATGTCGACAAAAAAAGAAGTTTCACGCACATCAGCTGTCACTTCAGAAAAGAGGAGACGGGACGTTGGAAAGGGGTAGGTATTCGACCAATATTATTTTTGTGACCAGTCTAAGGGGTGCCTTCCCGCCCCACAAAAACTTGGGAATGGGTAGGGGCTTATTCAACATTATTTTTGTGACCATTGAATATATATTTTTTATTTTTGTGACATACATATGTCGATTGTCATCAATAGCCAAGGGCGTCCTTTCGTCTCATATCGTGACAGACCCATATTTGAGACATCGTAGTGACAAAAGTAACAATAATTTAAAACTTTTCCCTTATTAAATGGCTTCATTTATTGTCCAATTAAAGATTCTAATAGTTTGTTGCCGAAATTTTTTTTTTTCCAGCCAAAGCAGAGGTGACGCCTCTATTCTGCAATTGCACCCAATATATACTGATAGCAAGGTGAGTATAAGGGTAAATGGGAAACTGAGTGACTATTTCGATATTATGCAAGGTGTTGGGCACACAGAAAAAATTTAGGGTAAATAGTGTTGCAGGTAATTTCGTATTTTTACCTGTTCGTATTGGTAAAACACAAATATTACCCTCGATGGGAAGAAACTGTCTTGTTCTCATGAAAGTTATCATCACCGTCTTGTAAAATTGGAAGCCACTAGCTTTGAATCGCTGAAGTGAAGTTAGCTAATGGTTAGTGGAACAGGCCAATCGGATAAGTGCGGCTTCATAAAGGCTATTTTGCCGAATCGTTAGAACTGTCAAAAGTTCCCCACAAGCGTGGGTAAAACCAGAAAAATACCGAGACATCAGGGAAAGTTTACCGACATGGGGTAATTTTTGTTGCAGGTAATCTTTACCCCGAAATCCGGGTCAGTGGAGTGAATGACGCCTGAAACAAAAGACCTTGGATACCAATGGGCCTCGGTGGTGAGCTTTACGTGATGACTTTGTAAGGCTCTTCATGTGGGGTGATCGATAGAGAGATTGATTAGCAACCTGGGTCGGAGCAGTTTTCCGAAACGAACGTTTTATTCAAATAAACAACACGGTATTTCTAGATCAATATAAAAATCTATACCTCTCCCTCACATTACTTCTATTCTCAGGGAGTGAGTCGCGCTTATCCTGAAAGGGATATGGCATAATGGTATAATAATAATAATAATTTCTTCTATTTATATTTGTTTAAGAACACCAATAAGACCGGGATTTTTTCCAATTTTTGAGTTATTTTTTTCATAAATTAGTTACCTGTTTTGGTAGATTTTTTTTCGTAGAAATATTTCCTAGGTCAACAAATGTACAGAAAACTTTTTTGCTGACCCTCAAACTTGTTTCAGTGATCTATCTAAAGCAGGGGTCTTCAGCGAGGGGAAATTTGGTCGTAATTACTCCGAAGCCAGATGTCTCGTTTCCACCTCTGCGCCTCCTCGCTCAGCAAGGAAAACTTCTGTCTCACTCTTACAGCTGAGGGAGGTGGCGTAGTGGTGGAAAGCAGAGATGTCGTTTCGGAGTATTCACGGCCGAATTTCCCCTCACCGAAGAGGCCTGATCTAAAGCTAAATATCTGTAATTGTCTTGTAATTTTTACTAGACAGAGCTTAACTAGACTGGCGTGCTTAACTAGACAACGTGTTGGTTTATATTCTACTAGACTGTCTAGTACGGCTAACCAGAATCCTTGTTACCCCAACTAGACTTTTTTTCCGTGTGAAGATGGCTTCTATGTAAATGTTTTTATAATGAAAAACAAACACATTTCATTCTATTATGAGACACATTCTTATATGTTACTTTAATATTTTTTTAAATATTTTATATGCAGAAATGCAAACTTGAAAATGAAATCTGCTTACATCCAGTTTTTTGCAATGTAATAATAGCCATCTTCTAATTTATTTCGAAGGGAAATAAGTGTATTATAAGTAATATCGCGAAGATTGAGAAGGACTTAGGAATACTTAATACCACTACAAATTTTGAACCCTGTAAATGTTCGTTTAAGAAAGAATCGTGCATTTTGTTAAAGGAATTTGATATCTAGCAGAAAGAGGTAACAAGTGAATAAAATGTTTCACCTCATCTAAATCTTGGAGATTCAAATCCTTTATGTGACCAGTTGTAAAAATAAACGATCGATTTTAAATTCGAAGGAAGGCATACCTTTTTATCATAAATAATGATTTTAATCATTCTTAATATCTTTATGCGTTTTACAATTACTTTTTGTTGTAAACAATTTATTTGCACATATAATCATTTTAAATGAGCAAGTCAATGGTAACCAACCTGTTTGCCGACCTGACGCATGCGCAGAGAAAAAAGATCCGAGGTTTGGGAGCACTGAATCTTCATCCAGTGTCTACTACACTCATACCAATGTGAATTTGTTACTGAACGCCACTGAGCGCCTCTGCAAATTCTCGCAGATAGTCATGGAGTGTTTCCCTGACTCGTATTCGAATTCTTTGTTTCTGAATCACGAACTTATTCAATTCAAGTCTTTGAAAGTATGAAGAGTTTTTTATAGCCATTTCGTGACTGTATACATTTTCTTTGTAAACTGTCTGATAAGAATTCCAAGACTGTTGTTCCTTGACTGTGCTTGAAAACTTTCATGACTTTCCTTTATTTTTCCATGAAAATGTATGACCACTTTATAGAAAGTATACGAAACTTTATAAAAATGATGGCCCGTCCAAAAGTCCAGCACTAATCTAGGAAATGTTCCAAGACTTATTTTTTCCGTGTACTTTAACGATACGACGAAAGAGGTATTTAAAAAAATTATTACTTGATTGCGAGTATTTTGTTTATAAATTTTAATAGTCTTGCTTAGTAGCCTTAACCATTATTCTAAACTTACAGAATTGAAAGTCAATGAAAAAACAACCTTCACGCGCCACAGCTCAAATATGTACAAACACAACATTTTAAACTCTCTTTTTCTAATTGATTGTTTATTATCATATACATTTATACAGATGTAAAATAAATGAACTAGTAACGGAAATATAAGGGAATGAATTTTCAAATCAATAATTTGAATCGATGTCAATTTTGCTCGTGTCATATTTAGTTTTTTCGCGTTTTAAAATTTAAACGATTACACAACGTTTTATGACATAAAATTTCATTTTTCATATTTTACTACTTTCATCATCAACTAGGTAGTAGCACGCTATGAAAAAATAATCTTCTTATTCCACTTCCATTCTAACCCACAACGATCTGGGAGATACAAATTTATGCCCCTTGACATGCTGTTTTGCTCTCTCATTCATCATCAAACCGACTCCTCGACTAACACCTTTCTACCTACGAGAGTTTTGAAAATGTTATCTTAAATAATCTTAAAGGTACATAGTTGCAAAATGTCTTTGTAGGGAACAGATAATTGTTAACCTACGTAATTTAGACGAGGACGTAGATAACATTGAGCATGCATAAATAGTGCAACGCAGTTTCTCTTCGGATTCATGTTCAGGTGGTCCCAGATAATGAAAAAATGCAGGGTGCCAGCTTTTAATAGCGTGCGTTGGCTCGGGGGGTGGGGGTAGGGGGTGAGCGCACGGAACGGCGATATCTCTTACGAAATAATCAGTTAATTTGCAATTTTCTACTAAAATTAAATGTATTTTTCTTTATTTATTTTTAATTAAACATATTTTAACCAATCTTATTGAAAAACTCCGCAAAAATCTCATATCATCCCTTTACAATAACCCTGAAGTATTAATTATTCCCAGAGCGGCACGTGTACAATGCGCATTTTGTGAAGATATGGACTCACGATTAGAATTTCAAAAGCGCAGCAGTGGAGAATGGGAAAGGAACGTATGTCTCTTAAAAAATTAGATTAAATTAAATTAAAATATTAGAAATTACGTTAAACAAATACTTTCTCGTTTTTTGAAAATACAGAAAATGGAATCAGCCTGATTTGAAACAGTTTTCGGTCCCATATATGAAATGTACAATTTAAAATATCTTCAATCAGTACGCAAATATACATAAATACACGTATTTACATACATAAATTCAAATTGAAACCGTAAATTAGGTCAGTAGTCACAGGTAAACTCAGGTAGGAAGATTCATTTTGCACGAAGTATCGAAATCTAAATATGCTAACCCGATAATCAGTGATATTTTAAGAGAAAAATGTTTTGAAAAATTGAAATCTTATTATTTAGAACTCTCACGTAGGGAAAACTAAGTAGAATCTTCAAAATTAGATGAATTTTGCTCAAATATAATCGGAATCTAACGCTTATGTACAGGCAGGAGCACTCTTCGCACACTGAAGAAAGTGAGCATGTGCACTGAGAAACCCTTGTTTGTATTTCTGGTTAAAAATCACACTAGATTTCACTATCTGAACTTTGCAATGAGAGGCAAAAAGCAAATTTTAATAATATTTACTAACCTCAATAGTAACTCGTAGCTACCCGTGCAGAAATTTCGCCGTGGCCCCGACCGGGCCCAGACTCGTTCATATCGGGCCCTGATGTGGAAATCGAGTCAGGGCCAGACTCATCACGAAACACGTAGCCACCTCGGAGCCATGTCTAGGGGCCCGATCAAACGCCCGATCTGTCCCCGGTCTGGCCCCTATTATTTACCCGAGTCTAGCCACATTATTTACTTTTCTAGTAAGAATTAAAATCCTTTAAAATAATTATAACAGAATATTAAATGAAAAGCCAAATTAATAGGATTGAGCTTTATTTTAACTACACCTTAAAAATAATTAAAAATGGTTATTTGGAACTCTGCTTCCGATTACCGTCCCAGTCTTTTGCATTCCAGAAGACGTTGCTTATGTGGGACAGCACTTCCTCTTCAGTTGCATTGAATTTGTCAAAATTACATTTCTTCATTTCAATCCACAAATATTATCCCTTACCCCGTCACTGGAGCGATAACATGCATAACTTCAAACGTAGAATCCAAAATATAACCTCAAAATTGCAACTACTTGTTTTACAAAAAAACGCTACCGAGCGAAAAAATATCAAATAATAATTTTTTTGACTAAAATGAGGAAATCGAATGTTTAGCTTAGAACTTGGATCCAGTACAATACAATTAAATATATCACAAAATGTAATAATACCATAAAAGACTTACCTTCGTTGCTTTCGTTTTCATCGCGTAAATACGGAATTTTGCTGATGGCACGATGTTTGCGAACATGCGGTGTGCTCCTTAATTTTGGCATTTATTATTAATATGTTAAGAATATATTATACGGCCGAACACTCCCAGAACATTTGCAACACAACACCACGAAGGAAAACAAAAATTAAGGTTATATTCGTGATTATATTATATCTAGCGCATATGGCTTAAGATGGCGCTGCGAAGAGGTTATATGACGTCACAGTACATAGCCCGGTCTGGTACGAGTCAGGGCCACAGAATTCTTCCTATCAGGACCAGATAGTACACATCGGGTCAGGTCCTAGTCGGTAATCGGTAACATATATGGCGATTTCTGCACGGGTACTTAAAGAATTATAAAATATATTGGAATAAAAGTTAAAACTATTGCATTTATTGTAAAAGACATTTGAAGTATTTATTAACCTCTGTAGTAAAACTGCAAGTCTGCACTATTTACTAATTTTGGTAGGAGAAAATAGTAAATTTGTTGGATTAATATCTGTAGAAGATAACATTATTTACAAAGTGCTGTAGTAAAATGATGCGCAGGGACCGTGCGCACTGAATTACTAACTGGTTAGCAAAATATGCTACAGTGGGAATAGTAAAAAAAATAAATACGTGTTGCTAACTTTCACACAAGCCTACCTACACACATGTTCTACATTTAACGCATAATTCACATTTATTTAAATTAAGAATTGACAACATTAGAAATTACATAGATGTATATATTCTTAAAAGATAGTATTTTATATTATAAAGCTGAAACAGAAAAATCGGTTTAGAAGAAAACGAAGGCTGGCGGGAATCGAACACGCGTCTCCGGGACAGCAGTCGGGCGATGATCCATCTACCTATAAGACATTGTGGGACTCAGAATGAAAACTTCCATATGACCTAAATGATAGAAAGTTTATTGGTTCTAATTCATTTAATCCTTAATTTATTAATATTCATGATATTTTTATAATTTTAAACAACAAAATTTTTAATGTAATTAAAATAGGTAAATATTTTTTCTTAAATTACGTTTTTTTGCGGATTTTGCATTGAAACATAAATTAGATGTCATTTTCGCAACCTAAAAATATGATCGGCGATCGACACACGTCGGATGCACTCGGCCGCGCTCGGTTCAAGGCTCGATACTTTCTGCTAAATCAGTTAGTAATATTTGGGACCAAATTTAATAATTGGTATTAACCTTTGTTACAAAAAGTAGGAAATGTCCATAATACACATCGTGTTCCTACAGACCATAGTAATTTCTTCTACATATTTAGTATATTATGTTATTTAAAATACTTATTACTTTTATTTTTTTTGTACAATTTATTAATTTCTCTACTAATTTTTCCTACATCGGATTTTACTACAGAAAATAGTAAGGATTGCTATTACCAAATAGGAAATCTTCTTATAAAAATAGTATAACTTATTATTTATGTATTAAAATGTCGAAATTTAAGCATTTTGCCCCCATTTGCTATCCGTTTTAGTAATTTTTCTAACCTAAAGTTTCTCAGTGTGTAATTGATAATTCAAAAGAAATAAATTAGTGTACGTATTTCGGCATCTTAATTTTCGACATTTACTTGTGGTCTGCTAATTTTATAAACTCTATGTTCAAATTTGTTTTTTTTTCTCCTTCAAGTTAAGCCAGGGGTCTCCACAATCGACAACTGCAACGTGACCCAGGATCGCTCCACCTGTTTCAAGATCTACCATTTTTTTTTTCGAAGGAAACTGAGAGAAAATGTATGACCTCTCGGGAAAAAATCCCTGTTGGAAGGGCTCAGTTCTGAAATTTGAACATGGGAGACCCTTTTTTCAAAGGGTTTCAAGCGGCTCGAATCAGGTAAAGGATTTTGATTCAGAAAAAGGACATCTGATCGTTTTTGTGCATTTGAGCTTGTTTTTTGACCTCTTCAAGGTCACGAACACAAAATTTCCATGGTACATTTTTCACGTAAAATTTTCCGCTCTATTCAAATCTGCAGTCAAAAATAGGGGTTTCCATTGAAAAAATCGTCTTGACCTTGAAATGGCCTTGGAAATTGACCTCAAGGTCAAAATCAATGGTTCAGGTCAATGGCCCCCTATTTCATGGTCAACTTTTGTATGAACCGTTTTTTATGTTGATGGGGTAGTTTGGAAGATATTTTGGATTATAGATTAAAATGGGTCACTCTGTATAATCGTGTTAACTTATCAGCATAAATGCATAATTGTTTTGTTTGCATGGTGCAATTCTTCAAAGCTGGAAGAAAAAAGTACGTCAAATTCGATTGAAAATTCCAGAGGATATTTCATCTGTAGGAAAATCATAATACTAAAAACAAAGTAAATGTATTATACTTTTTATACGATTTTAAGTGAAGTGTTATTTCTCACAACCTACCTTCTATAATTATAATTTCTTTCGAAATTATTGAAAAAAAGTCACACTATTACGGAATTATTTTCTGAATGTACATAACAAGAACGCCATTTATTTGGAAAATAGCCCTATTGGGGCCCCAAAGATGGCCCATGATATTGGTTAGTATTGAAAAAGGATCCTTGTTAGTGGCCTCATCAAACTTTCTTTGACGACCCCCAACAATCTTGCGTAACCATGTGCCTGAAGTTCAGAATGTTCAAATGAACGAAATGGAAAAAAATTATTATCTCTATTTTGCCTAGCCGAATTAGTTCAGGAAGGCATAAAAGTGAGTATTATGTAAACGAATCTAACGGTAACATTTTTTAAGGGTAAAACATCCTCAAATGTTAATGCAGATAGGGCCAACACAAAATATGTAGAACGACCGCCTTTAAACACTTTTTTTCAGAATTAAACATAGTGTTAAATTACTTTGTCATAAGACAAGTTTCTTCAGTGGGATAAGTATCACCGGAAAAGATATTTACAACCACGCTTAGTTTTTTTAAATCACACAATCGTCAAAATGTCCGCATAAACACACTTTTTTCGAATTAAAAATAGTGTTGAAATACCTTGGCATAAAAAAAGTTTTCCAGTGGGAAAAGTATCACCGGAAAAGATATTTAAAACCACCCTTGGGTTTTCAAAAATACAAAATCATCTTTTAAATATCTTTTCCGGTAATACTTTTCCCACTGATAAAACTTGTTTTATGACAAGGCAATTTAACTTTATTTTGGATTTGAAAAAAGTGTATAAGGGCGGTCATTCTGTACATTTTGTGTTGGCCCTATCACCATTAACATTTGAGGGGGTTTCGCCCCCTAAAAATTAATTATCGTTGTATTTCTTCTTTATATAATAGTTACTTTTATGCCTTCATAAACTAATTCCGCGAGACAATTGCAGAGGAAAAATATTTATTTTGTTTTCATTTCGTTCATTTAAACGTTCGGATCTTCAGGTACATTGTGTAACCAAACTGTGTACATATTTCACTATTTCACTGTATTTCACCACATTCATTCAACGCGCCAAGGATCCTATAGCATCTGCAAGGAGTTAGCAATATTTATACATCTAATATCTCTAGAAATATCTGTTTCTTTCCCATTTTTCACTGCTGCATTTTTAAAATCCTAATCGTGAGTCCAAATCTTCACAAAATGCGCAATGTACACGTGCCGCTCTGGGAATAATTAATACTTCAGGGTTATTGTAAAGGGATGATATGAGTTTTAACGGAGTTTTTCACTAAGATTGGTTAAAATATGTTTAATTAAACATAAATAAAGAAAAACACATTCAATTTAAGTAGAAAGTTGTAAATTAACTGATTAATTCGTCAGAGATACCGCTGTTCCGTGCGCTCACCCCCTACCCCCATCCCCGTTTAAACGCACACTATCAGAAGCCGGCACCCTGCATTTTCGTATCATTTAGGACCCCCTGAACATGAGTACGAAGAGAAACTGGGTTAATTTATTTATGCATGCTCAATGTTACCTACGTACTGCACTAATTATCTAATACTTAAATTATTTATAAACTTGTATACATTTTTCCGAATATGATTTCGTATGATTTCATATGATTTATCGATGTATTTATGACATCAGTCTCAATTTAAAATCAAATCTAGTTAGTCTACTCTAGGGCCTAGGCCAGGGGTCTTCACTATCCATAGGTGCAGCCTGACCTACGATGGACTCGCCATTTTCAGGATCTACCAGTTTTTTTCGATGGAAAGCTGGGAGAAAATTTATGACCCGTTAAAAAAAATTAGTTGGAAGGGTTTGGTTCATAAACCTAAACCTCTAGGGGCCTATTCTTTTCTTCTGTGCAAGATGCAACTCATTGAGGGACTTCGATTCAGGTAAAGAATGGGGATCCTTCTTGACAGTTCTGTGTCAAAGCTGAGCAGATAAAAAAAGTTATGGTGAAAAAGGGATACGATTTGGCATACGCGGATGATGTAGTATTGATGACAGAGGATGGAGAAGGGCTGACGGGATTGATTACAGGATTGGAGAAATACTTAGATGGAAAAAATTTGAATTTAAATGTAAAAAAGACAAAGATAATGAGATTAAGAAAAGGAGGAAGAAAAATGAAAGAATGGACTGGGAAATGGAAGGGAGTAAAGTTAGAAGAAGTGAAGGAGTTTAAATGTTTGGGATGTACCTTGCAAACAAATGGAGATCATAGAGCTCATATAAGGGAAAGGCTAAAAAACGTTACGGGATAATGAAACAGATTTCGGGAATAGGAAAAAAGAGTTTAAGAAAATATTGGAGAAGCGGAATGTTGTAATTTGATACACTGGTATGGCCGGCATTAGGTTATGCGTTATGGAGCCGAGATATGGGGATGGAAGAAGAAGAAAGAGATTGAGAGTTTAAAAGAATGGTATGTCATGTGGACGTTAGGGGTAGACTGGAGGATGCCTGGATATAAAGACAGAGAAGAAGCGCAAAGGGAGTTAGAAAAAAAATTTTAGGAGGTATAGAAGAAAAGAGAGGGAGGCGATAGAACCAACAAGATGGGAAGAAGAAAGGCGGAGTTCTTATGTGCTAGAGATATAGGAGAGGGGAATGGAGTAAGCTATGAAGAATTAGAGAGAGAGAGAGAGAGAAGGGAAAGACAATTAATGGAAAAATGTGGGATGATTGAGGAATCAAAATTTAATAAATGATGTAAGATGATAAAAGATGATAAAAGAGGAAGGAATACGAAAGTATCAGAAAAGGGATGGGGAGAGAGAAGATGGTCCAGAATAGCAAGATGTATTGAGAAAAGAAAGAGCACATAAAGTGCAAATATGTGAATGGGAGGAGGAAATATGGGGGCATGTATGGAAAAGATGTAGTAGGGGAATAGAAGAAAAAGGAAGCTGGCAAGAGAATCTGGTAAAGATTCTAGAGGAGGATGGTTTGGGTTAGGAGTGGATGAAGGAGTTGAAGGGAGCTAGACTCTAGAGGAGCGAATGAGAAGGAATTGAAGAATGGATGTCAAAAAATGGCCAAATTCAGGTAGAAGAGGAGTGAAAGGGAAAGAAAAAGGAAACGGACTCTACCATTTAACTACAATTGGATGTCAGAAGAAAAAATACCTAATTCATCCATTTTTAATGAGCCCGCTCTCAACATCACATGCGCAGTAAAAAGAAGCATTGCTTTGGGTTAACACAGGGGCCTCCAAAAGTATATCCTGTATCTACTAGCGATCCCAGGCCAGTAGGTCGGATCTACCAAGCTCTGACCCAGAACTGTCACAATCATTTACCTGGTTCGAGCCGCTTGGAACCCTTTAAAAAAAGGGTCCTCCATGTTCAAATTTCAGAACTGAGCCATTCCAACAGGGATTTTTTCCCGAGAGGTCATAAATTTTCTCTCAATTTTCCTTCGAAAAAAAATGGTAGATCTTGAAAAAGGTCGTGCGATCCTGGGTCACGCTGCACCTGTCGATTGTGGAGACCTCTGGTTAACATAATTTTATTTTATATTATTATTGTACTGATTTCCTTAAAATTTTACGCTGACTACATGATCTTGATTAATATCTTCTTTTTCATTTGAGATAAAAAGGACGTGGAATGAGATTTTCCAATTAGGGTTGTTCTTACTGGAAATATGGTGGTTTGAATAAATCAATAAGTAAAATATATATATATATATATATTTATTTATTTATTACTTAATATATTTAAAGAAGAGACAAAACCATATTTTGAAAATGCTACATTCCTATCCAATTTTTAATTTGTTTTAAAATAAAAATAAAATATTGATTAAAAAAATGTTAAAAATGATGGAAATTAATAACATAGATGAAAAAAACATTTCCTTGTTGTTCCAGCGCCACATTTCATGTGCATAATTTATAGCATAATATATATTATGATATAATTTATTATATAAATTATAATATCACCAGATTTACTCTTATTTTTGTATACACGCCGACGAAGGAGTTATAATTTGTTATATTAATATGATAATAATTTACCGTAGCACAGAGGAAATAAATTACATACAAATATTTCATTATAATAAATTTAAATTTAGAATTTAAAATTTAAAGATTTTTCGGGTTTCAATCGTGTGCGAAACTATGAATGTTGCCGACGTTTCGTGAACATTGCAGTTCACATCTTCAGGGCTGACCTGAAACTGAGGTTTCAGGTTATGTTGTTCTTATATATGTATTCTCTACGATGCCTGTGATTGGCCAGAGTGCCCCATGGTGGGGACTGCTTGAACTTGATTGGCCAATTAAGTCTTTTTTAAAAAACCCGGGAGGATGGAAAGCCAAATCGGATTGGTATTATATCCATTGTCTCTATTGATGTTATTAGGGCACTGAGAAACAAAAAATAAAATTTGACAAATTACTTCCAGTAAAGCACGCACCATTAACTAATACAGTAAAAAACATCTCTAACCATCATCTCAGCAATGAAATGATTTCAGCCTTATCTGAAGGACATAATTTTGCAGTCGCTCCCTCCAAAATCCCAAAAGAAGAAATCATCAGCAATTTGGAATCCACAATATACACCCTTCCACCCGAAAAAGCAAATGACATACGACGCAGGACAGCCAACATTTTACGCGAAGCCCAACTTCCTTCCTCAAACTTAACAAAACAAGAAAAAACAGCTATTAAAGAACTCAATCAGAATAAAGACATCATAATATTACCCGCAGACAAAGGCAACACAACAGTAATTATGAATAAAGAAGACTATAACAACAAAATCATGGACCTTCTTACTGACGATACATATAAAAAGCTTAAAAAAGACCCCACAAAAACAATAACCAGAAAAACAAAAAGCCTCCTAAAAGACTCAAATCTTGACGACGATACAATATCTAAATTAAACCCTACTAATCCTACCTCTCCAAAACTTTACGGACTCCCAAAAATTCACAAAAACAACATCCCGCTCAGGCCGATCGTCAGCGCAATAAACTCTCCAACTTACAACCTAGCACGCTTTCTCGCCAAAAAACTTAAGCCTTTCACAGGAAACTCTATCACACACATCCAAAACTCTTTTGACTTCATCAGAAAAATACAACAGATTCACATTCAACCCCAAGACATCCTAGTAAGTTTCGACGTAGTATCTCTCTTTACAAAAGTACCAATCTCTGATACAATCGATATTATTAAATCCTTTGCAAACTTCCCCTCCAATCTCACACCTTTAATAGAACACTGTCTTACTAATACCTATTTCTCTTTCAATAACCAATTCTACGAACAAACCTCAGGAGCAGCAATGGGATCTCCAATCTCACCTGTAATAGCTAACATTTTTATGGAAAATTTAGAAACTAAAATCTTTAACAAATCCAAGCTTAAACC